>VYZR01018584.1:4353-19054 GCA_013400675.1 Oxylabes madagascariensis | reverse complement strand
TTTTAAATTGAACAGCTTAAAGTACAAAAGCTGGAAGTTTGTGGAACTTGCATAACATAAACCAGATGATATTTTCATTAAAGAATGGTTAGAAATTATTTAAAAGCAGAAACTCGTCCCTGATTCTGAGAGACTTGTGTTGAAGCTTCTCTTTATGCATATAGATACACATTCCCTACCACAAAATAGGAGGGATAAGATGCAAGAAATGAATGTTTAGGAATAGGGTTATCTCTGGTTATCTCCTGGCATTATCAACAAACAGAAACAAACAAACAAAAAGCACCGCCTCTCCCAGAATGGTGACAAATCTTCCTTTCAGAAGTCAGACGTCAACCCTCATTTTAGTGTGGCAGGAGTGGCTTCCACATGGTAACAAGGGGCATCATTCCTTCTGAACCACTTCTACTATTTCTACAGCATTCCTTCATGTGGGCCAGTAAGGATCTGAACCGGTGCCAGAATTCAAGATGAATCTGAAGGACACTTGTCAGCATTGTACTATTCTCAAGTGCATTTCTCTATTCTAAGATTAACCCTTTGTCTTTTCATGGAGTATACATTATTGTTCTTACACAGGCTGGCTGCTCTGCAAGGAATCGCTGGAAAGAAACAAACAGAAAGAACCAGTACAAATAGAACGACCTGAATTAATAATTGCTTTTCTTCTTTAAAGAATTCCAAAGGATCAAAAAAAAGGACTAAGTTCCTTTGCAGATGGTCTCAATATTCAAATAATAATTTCTGAATAATTTTTCTTATTGCTAATTATACTTCAGCTATTTTTTGTATTTCTCCTTCAGTAACAGAAAATAAGATTGTTTCAGTTTCAGTTTCTCACTCACAAGCTTACTCAGACTCAAGCACCGGAGGAAACTTTTTCCATTAAGTTATAGCTCAAGTAACACAGAAGACGTAGATAGATTTGTCTTGCTTTAAAAAGAAATATCGGAAACTGCATTTTTAACAGGCAAAATGAAGCGCAAAAAAGTCTTACTTATACAACCAACTAATTAGTAATTTAAATAATTTTTTTTAAATTACTTAATTAAGAATCTGTATAGCAGAACTTGGGAGAATGTACCACAGCTTTACAAGACTACCACACACAGGCAGTACAAGAAGAATGCATCCTTTGACTCTTAAAAATTAAATTAGTCAGGAAAAACACATTTACCTACAACAGCTGAAAGAAAGGTTCTATTACATATTTGAATGAGAAAAAAACTTTAACAGTTTTATAATTTATCAAGCCTTCAACAATACGTTCAGCAAGGAATCCCAACAGACTAACTAAAATTAGAACATAATATTTTACTTGCACTATTGGACCAAATTCCAAGTTCAACTGGTCATGACCGTAAGCACACTGCTCTAGCTGAGCCTGCAGGGAGCCTGGGAGGGACTGGATGACGGGATCAGATGGGGGATCAGAGGGGCCTTCTGACCTCAGCTAGTTCATGATTCTGTCCCATGAATCAGAAATGCAGATGTTCTTTTACCTCAGCAGCAGGATGGCTACAGGCTGTTCTCTCCTTCTGCTGATGCCTTCAGCACAGGACAAGGTTTTATGTCTTCTACATTCCCCAGAAACTTATGCTACGTAGTCAGGATAGCATTTATTCTAACAAATCCTCACATAGGTGGAGAGAAGAACCAGTGTATCTTGTGAGCATGTGTGTCATACTCCAACCGTATCAGGACAACTGTGCAGAATGCAAATATCATATTCCTACTGAGGGAAAGACCTAGGTGTTAAAATAAACATTCACATGGAAAAACAACCTCACCTCTTAGAATCAGACACAGATAAGCTTCTGGAGCGCCTGAAGGGATCGCCCTTTATTCTCAATAGTCTCTCAAAACAAAGAGGAACTATATTCCAGAGAAATAAAAGAATATGCTAGCCCAAGAACTCTGCCTCTTAGGTGCCAAAGACACTTATTGCAAAATCCATTAGTCCTCCCTTTTAATCTACAAGCCTATAAACTTGAATGCTCACAGGTGCTTCCTCTTGAGTCTTTTTTAGGATGAGCTATGGGTTCAAAGGAAACACCTGCACAGTTTAGCTTAATATGGCACACTCTAAACTACATGGAGAAGTGGAGTTGTAAACGTCAGGTTTGATCTGCTGGTTACTACTTAAAGATGTAGCTAAATAAATATTTTTCAATTAAGAAAGACTATTGCATATGCAGAATTGGCCAGAATAAAACTTTAAAGCCTTATCAGTACTTCAACAAACATAAGATAAGCAAACCTACTGCCAAACAATTTTCAACTCTTTCCACAGGAATCTACTTTCCCTCTGGAAACCTGGAGATCTCCAAGACAAGAGATTTCATAACTATGCCATACATTATTACTAGAACCTTAGTAATTTCTATTTAAATCTTCATAAACTAATGATAATTTGTAAATCTAAACCCAAGAAAACCCACAACTTATCTGCAGCACTGCCAGAAAGAACATTACTGAAAACACACACAGAGGCCCTTCACAGGCTAAGAACAGATGAACTGCCAACACCTACTCGCAGTCCTTCAGCTATAGCAGGATTCAGGACAGGTAAAGCAGGTAGCTGGAGTGCTACCATTCATAAGAAGAATATAAAGCAGTAGATGCAGAACAGAGAGCAATCTTAGCTTACTCATGGATTCCCAACTTGATAACAGAGCTTTTTTTCCTGGCTAAATCATGAAGACATGCAACATATTCAACAGGCTTTATTGCCACCTCTTGGCCATCACCAAATCTCACAAAAATAACAACAAAATCATCTGTCAGCTCCTTTACAGAAATAATCTTTCTTCGGGAGAAAAGAGATAGCGAGGGAACAGATGGAGTGGAAATAGAGAACAGGCAGAATACTGTTTGCAGACAAGTATAACTATTTAGGGCTGTAAAACTACAGCGAGTACTGCAGTTAACTTTCATTGAAGTTTTATTGTGTCATCTGGAGAATTGAAGGGACTGGAAAGCAAAGAACCAGTTACTTTCAAGACAAAAAACAGGATTTTTTTAATTTGCTTAAAAAAGGCAAAATGGGTGTCAAGACACCTGTTTCTTCTTGAAGTCAAAAGATGAACAGATCAGCATTACCCACACATGAAAGAGAATAACACTAAATGAAAGGCCCATTTTTCCCTTCATTATTAAACTAGTAGTAAGAACCCGGATTAGTAGGTTGCTGAAGAGTACAGAGCACCACAAAAAGTTGGTTTCTCTCAGTGAGTTGTTTGTTGCACAAACTATTGAAGGAAAAACACAAGAGGAAGACATTTCCACAGACCAGCTAAAAAAGTTACCTGGCCAACAAAGGTCAAAAGGTTTGATAGCCAGACACCTCTTAAGTAGGACTAATGCAAAAGGCTTGGAAAGAGAAGGGAAACCATAGGAAATGTCTTCACACACAAGCTCATTTCTGCTGTCATCAAACAATGAACTTTTTAAGATCTACAACAGAATACTTGGAAATGTTTAAGAGTTATTTGGGGTTTGTTGCACAGAATACATTCTGAAGCCCAGAGAGGAGGGAAAAAATTGCTTTCTACCTCTGACGCTTTCCAGCCTCATGAATGTAAGACATAAAGCAAGGAAAGAGCTGTTCCAATATTCTCTATCTCCAGTAAGCTACTCATGGGTAGAAAGCAGACGACAGGATCAGAGAAGAAAATAGATAAAAGTTTTCCTCCTCAGAGTGCATTTTTAGTTTTTGCCTCCAATATAGCCCCTAATTCTGTCTCTAACGTTGCTAATGGCTTTTCTTAACATAAACCAGTGTGAAATCAAACCTCTTGTGACATTATCACTACCTAGAGCACTCTGTGTAGAAGCCATGAAACTGAGGAGCATTTTTTCATTTGTTGCTTGCGAAAGATAAAAGCAGTTGCAGCAGACATAAGGGTGCTTCATCAGATCCAGGGAAATAATCTAAAATAAACTAAGGCAAAGTCATACTCTCAAGGGCTCCATGTCTCTACATGAATATTTAGTCTTTTAGCAAGGTGGCAATAAAGGTTTTCAACTGCCTCCATAAGCATACAGAAGAACTTTTAAGACATTTCTAGGTTCTGGAATAATAATGAACTGACAAGAAAAAAACCTAAAGATGTTAGCAGAGCTCTGACTTCTGTTATTCTGTTAATAAAATCATTCGGTGTAATAACACAAAATGCAAGACTGAGTTTGTGCTAATATTTATTTCATACCATCTGTCACTAGAGTCTAAGTAGAGTCTAATGATGTAGTTAAAAAATAGTTTGATTTGGAGACTAAATGACCAATCAACATTTATAATACTCCATCTGCAATAGAACACGGAAAAGAAGAAACAACAAACAGTCGTGCCCAGCCCATCACTGTGTAAGATAAGATCCAAAAAAAAATCAAAAGTAGGTTGTTCTGAGTGTGTATATTAGCAGTGTGGTAGCAGGTTAATCATTACATATTTTGTGATCAATAGTTTTTTCCAGTTTTAAAGAGGACCAACTGCACTAGTCTCTCAGGCAATTTCATCAGCCTAAGATTGTCTAAACATGCTAAATCAGTTCAACAAATACAATTTGTTTTCCTGCCTTTATGCCCAATACTGAGGAAGGAGCTCTGAATAGTGAGGAAGAAGTTCTAGCTCAGTCATTTCTAGGTGTCTATATTTCCACTAAAAAGGATATCCAGGACTTTCTACCTAGTTAAGTTAAAGCTGCAACAGCTTATGGAGTTTCTAGCAATTTAAACAGACATCTAAGGGTGCAGATAAACTGTGTTTAGAAAATGGTGACCACTGATTTATAAACAAAGATATTCAACTTCCAGTGTATGCTTTTAATCCTATGTTACGTGGTAACATAGCACTACCTCCTGTGTTTAATGCCAAGCAAACACAGAAGCTTCACACAAGCCTGCTTATTAAAAGGCCCTTTCCTCTAAGAAGTCACCTATTGAGCAAGTCTGTTGGAAGAAACTGCACATAGACTTCAGTTTGTGGCATAGGGCTTGCTTTCTTACACAACATCTGTCCTAAGCTTTAATGTCTGTAGTATTCTGAGTTCACAAATGATTTTGAATAATCCTCTGGGTGGGAGAAGAACACACAAAGAGATGGCAATAGAAAGGCAGAAATATTTATATTTGAAAGACTGAGCTGTCATCTTTGTGACAGAACCAAAGGCCCTCTGATCAACTGCCCACACTCAGTGATTACTACAGAAAAGCCAGGAAACAGGAAAAGGGACTCACACACCACACACTGAAAAACTGACATTGCCACAAGAAAGCCATCGTGGTCCTCTGAGTGCCAAGAAAAACACTCTTGCTCCTTGACATTTTAGCTTGCACGACACATACAGAAAAGTAGAACTATTAAGGGGGAGGTGGAGTGTAAAAAGACACAGACAGTCAATGGGTTCACCATTACCTTCCCAAAGAAATATGCTGCTGGACCTCAAACCCCACAATCTTATTTGAGCAGACCGTTTCTCAAGCTTGCACAGAAACCTAAATTCACAGAGGGTGAGATTAAGGTCCCCAGCTGATCAAGTCACAAGGTCAGCAGGGAGTCTGAATTTCCATCTCAAAGAATGAAGAAAAGCAAGAGACACCCAACACCTGCAGGAGCCTCAAATAGTAAGGACAGCTGAAATACCCTGACATCTCAGATAATGCTGAAGATCTGTTGCTCTGGGGACTTTTACCCAGCAAACGATAGCAAAGGATTACAGCAGAAGGAGAAAAGAAAGCACAGGTTCTCTGCAGCTACACAGCACCTGCACAGCAGCTCACCATGTCCCTACCTACAGTAACCAAGACTTGAGGACAACCAAGCTACTATCAAGTTGTATATTGAAAAACACCCGCACCCTTGCTGTTTCAAAATTAGAGAGAAGGAAATGCCCCCAACCTCTAAATCATGGCTTGTCAATAAACATGAATTATTTTAATAATAGCTACTGATCTCTTATAGACATGATGATCTCACCCTTTCCTAGCATTCCAAGATTAGACAATTTTTTCCTGGAACATAAGTACATCGGACTGCTCCACATCTGTCCAATAGCTTTTTGTTCCTATAAGCATCACCATGCATTCACTTTACTCCATTAAAGATTTGTTTTATCCCATGAGTTACCTTGTAATTCAGAGGCATAAGACTCCCTTTCTTCCGTATCACATGGGCCACAGAAGAAAGGCATGGAACACAGTGACAGTGTCCGAGCAATTTCCACAGGAGCGCTAGCTAATAATACTGATATTAAATAATAATACCGATATTGGAATGTGCTGCTCAGGGAGGTGGTGGAATCAACGTCCCTGGAGCTGTTTAAAGAAAGACAGGACATGGCACTTAGTGCCATGGTCTACTTGACATGATGTTTTGTCACAGGTTGGACTCAACAACCTCAGAGGTCTTTTACAACCTAATTGATTGAGTGATTTGGCGATTCTGCAAAATATTTATTTTATTTGGGAGTTTAAAGTAAAAAAAAAATCTTTTAATTTCTTATCTCATACACAGTCTTTAGGGAAAAAAAAAAAAAACAAACAAAAAAACCCCAAAAACCGCTCCACCAAAACAAAAACCCAACCAAAAAAGACTGAGTAATATCAACACTCCGACAGTCTGACAGGAACTAGAACGAAGAACTGAGCCTGGCATTCTCTCATTCCTTGCCCTTCCTTTGTTGCCTGCTGTCACCTGTGCAGCGCGAGTTGCCGCGCTTCATCCCCATCGGCGGCCGCCTGGCGCCGTCAGGGAAGGCAGGGAAAGCGTTATCCTGCCGAGCAGCCAGGCAGCCTTGGCGCGGCCGGCACCGGCGGAGCAACTCCCGAGGCGGCAGGGAGCAGCCGAAATTCCCGACACGGAGGCGGGGCGTGTGTGTTATGTGCGTGTGTGTCCGTGTGCTATGTGTGCTATGTGTGTGTACGCTGCCATGCCGCGCTCGGCACCCGCGCCCCGCTCGCCCGTGCCGCCTCCCTGCCTTACCCACACGCTCCCGGCCCTGCCTCCCGCGGGAACCTCCCGCGGCCGGCGGGCCCCTCAAGCCGGGCGGCGGGGCAGGGGCCGGGCTCGGCGGGCCAGGCGGTGACAGCGGCGGCCATGGCTCCCGCCGCGGCGCTGACGGGCTGACAGCGCGGCCGGACGGAGCCGGGCGGGAGGCGCGGTGCCCGCTGCCCGGGGGGACGCGGCGGCGGCGGTGACACCGCCGAGGCGGGCACCGGGTGGGCGCTCCCCGGGCTCAGGGACGAGGGGGCGGCACCCCGCGGGCACCGGGTGGGGCTGGGGGTCCCCGCCGCGCCGGGAAGGTGCGCTCCGGTGCTTACCTTCTCCCGGGAGCGCGGCGGCGGGACGCGTCCTCCTCCTCCTGCCTCTGTGGACGGCGCGGCCGTGCGGAATCGGGCAGGGCAGCGAGTGCCACCCGCAGCGCCCAGGGGCTGAGGCTCAGCCGCGGCTCCGGGCGCCTGGGCTGCAGGGGATTGCAAACACCCCGCCCGCCCTTCTTTCTCCCTTCCTTCCTTCCCTCCCTTCCTCCTTCCTGCCTTTCCTCCCTCTCTCTCGCTNCAAAACAAAAACCCAACCAAAAAAGACTGAGTAATATCAACACTCCGACAGTCTGACAGGAACTAGAACGAAGAACTGAGCCTGGCATTCTCTCATTCCTTGCCCTTCCTTTGTTGCCTGCTGTCACCTGTGCAGCGCGAGTTGCCGCGCTTCATCCCCATCGGCGGCCGCCTGGCGCCGGCAGGGAAGGCAGGGAAGGCGTTATCCTGCCGAGCAGCCAGGCAGCCTTGGCGCGGCCGGCACCGGCGGAGCAACTCCCGAGGCGGCAGGGAGCAGCCGAAATTCCCGACACGGAGGCGGGGCGTGTGTGTTATGTGCGTGTGTGTCCGTGTGCTATGTGTGCTATGTGTGTGTACGCTGCCATGCCGCGCTCGGCACCCGCGCCCCGCTCGCCCGTGCCGCCTCCCTGCCTTACCCACACGCTCCCGGCCCTGCCTCCCGCGGGACCCTCCCGCGGCCGGCGGGCCCCTCAAGCCGGGCGGCGGGGCAGGGGCCGGGCTCGGCGGGCCAGGCGGTGACAGCGGNCTCCCTCCTTCTCTCCCTCCCTCCTTTCCTCACACCCCGCGCCGCCGCTCGGCCCCCCCCGCCCCCCGCCCAGCGGCGCTCCCATTGGCCGCGCGCGCCCACGTGGGCCTCGCGCAGGGCACGGGACGCGGCCGAGCGGTGCCGCTGCCAACGACGGAGCGCTCGGGGCGGGGTGGGCGTCGCAGCGCTTCTCTCCGTTCCCGGTGCCGGCCCCATCCCCAAGGAGACAGGCACGGACGCCCGCAGGGCGACGGGAAATAATGGGCTCGCGGGATGCCCCGGACGGACGGGGCTGGGACGGGGGACTGGGCGCGAGCATTGCGCATGCGCGAGGGGGGGTTGCTGGCGGCGGCGGCGCATCCTCTTGGGCTGCGGCCGCTGGAACCTTCTGGAAATGGCGGCGGCGGCCGCCCCGGCCGGTCACGGGGCGAGGTAGCGGACGAGAGCTTCTCCGGTCCGTGCCGCGGGACGGGAGCAGACCCACAGCCACCAGCGCGCCCCGCTTCGCCTCGCCCCGTCCTGCCGCTGCCGCCCCCTCCCCGGGGAGGGGTTTTTCCGGCGGTGATGGCGCAGTGAGTTTTAACTCCCCGGCGCAGTGCGCGTGCGCGGCGGGCGCAGCCCATCCCGTTCCATGCTCTGCAGTTCCATCCCATCCCCGGGCGCTGGCGGGCACGGAGGGGCTGCGGCTAAAGGCCCCGCAGTTTTTGGGAGAAGCCCCCGGACGCAGGTGCGTGTGGCGCGGTACCGGAGAGCCCGGGGTGGCCGTTCGCTTTCGCGAAAGGCTGCGGGATGCCGATCCCGCCGCGCCTGGGGGTCTGGCCCGTGCTGCATTCCCCCCACCCCTCACTCAGACACAATTCCATCCGCCCGCCGCTGCAGGACAAGACAACTTCTGGCTTTCTAAACTAGTTTTTGGAGGTGCTCTGCTTGCACAAATGAGCCAGATGTCTTATAAAGACATCTAAGGGGTTATGGAATTGACTGACGATTTAGCCCTTGTTGCAGCCTTGGAAAGGAGTCATTCATCTGCACTCGTGAAAGGTTTTGCGTCTGCTTGTAACAATAGCAGTATGTGGCAGGACTAAGGAACACACGTCTGGTGCTGTACTCATGGGTTCTCGAGTAATGCTCTCCAGATCGCTTCTGGGAGGTGCTGAAGGGCTGCCAGGTGTAGTACTGTGACACGGCAGCTAAACAAAGCCCTTTAGCACATAGTCTTAATTGTCATGGTCACTCTGCTGCTGGGTTGCTTTAATCTGTTACTGGATAGAAATTCCTTAAGATTTCCTATTCATCAGAAAAGAAATAGTTATTTTGTTGGGGTTTTTTTCAGAATCAAAAGATTACTTTGATTGAGGCCACCTATTGTGTGAACTTGCTGTGTATTCTGATCCCTACCCATGATGTACCAGCATGGATGGAGGATGGCATCAAAAAATCCCTCATATTCCCATGCCCCATGGCTTACTGTTCAGATAAACTTCTCTCATTTGCTTTCACATCTTCCTGTACAAATGCTGGTACAGATCATTGGTGTTGTAAAGCAACTGCCTTCACTTTCATTTGATCTCTTGGTTACAGTGGGTACTGTCCTGTGGCCAGGAACAGCTCTGTCAGCGTGAGTGACCATGTAATGAAGGGAGTTGCCTTCATATTCTTTTGTGTTCAGTTGATGGCCCAGGCTATCTCTAGAAGTGGCAAACTCATTGAATAGCAGACAGCCTGTCAGAATGTCAGCATAAGTGGAGTAAGAGCAGTTTCCAAAGGCTGAATAATTTTTCTTCTCATGGTATTATACAGGGATCCACACTGCAAAACATGACAGGCTACAGGTGTGCCTGCATTCTGATACTGCATTTTGATCATTGTGCATGAGTAGTGTGGAGTTCCAGAAATTGGGTGTGTGTTAATTGTTTACAACCAGCAGCTGAGGTAACAGTGAAGGAGTCTTATAAACAATATCTGCAGCAGCAGATGTTAAGATCTGATAATAATATCTATCAGTAACTGGAAAAAATACTGTTCCTTAAGCCTTTTGTAAGAACTGCTGTTTGGACTAATGAAAAGCATCAGTTGACTGCTAGTTGCTATCCCTACATTTGTTTCTTGCCCTTGTTTCCAGCAGCCCCTCCCTTTTACATCTAGCACTGCTGCAAGATGCTTTTGTAGCTGCACGGTGTTGGTGTGCAAGGACTTCCCTTGATCTGCCCTCCACAGGGGAACATCCTGTGTCACCAGCTCTGTGATCTGCTGGCATTAGGACAAAAACGTCCAGCATCTGGTTGAACTGTGTCATTGCTGAATTCAGTCTAGTAACTGAAGGACTGAAAATTTCAGACTGGAGTACAAAAATCTGACATGAAAACTTGCAGGATGCCACACAGGTGAAAGTGTGTGCACCAGCCTCTCGGAGGTAACTGGCAGGTCAGCCCGAGGCCAGCAAACACCCTGCACAGGTGGAATGGGATTTCACTGCTTCTGCCTATTTAATGCCAGAACACTGTTCCAGATAACATTTTTCTAGCAGTGTGTGGTGATCGTGGAAATCCTTTCTGTTATCCAACATCACACACATCACTGGGTATCTAGAATTTCCTATTGCTCCACACTTCCATCTTCACCAAAGGAAAGAATCGTCACCTCCCCCTCTTGCAGTCCAGTGGATTCTTCTGGTGTCTTGTGCTTCTGTGTCCTAAACCACATTTCCTTTCTCAAGACTACCTATTTTAAAATCTTCTCGAAGTAGTCTTTTGTTTTTCTTCCCCAATTTCTTTTACTTCTTTATCTTCCACTTCTAGAGACTATAGTATGTGAGTTCTTTAATTTTTCTCTCATTCAAGGAGAGGCAAACAAGACCACTGAAAACACAGAATCAGTTCTGTTGGTGCTGCAGTACCAGTTTCAGGAAATGTGTTGACTGGTGCTGTAGTTGACTCATTTTTTGCTTAACTCACCACCCAGTACTCTTAAAATCCAGGATATTCACCGCTTGATTGAAACTGCAGAATTGCAAGAGTGTAATTATTGGACAGGTTAATGCTATTGCCTAGAATTAATATTAGGACTTTCTGCTATTGAGGATAATGAAAATTATGTCCTGTTAATATTTGCAACCAAGAATGTCCTACATCTAGTAAAATACACTTTTTTGACAACTAGTAAAAGCAAGCACAAGGTATTATCTACAAAAACAGAAAAGAGAACTTGGATGTATCAATTCTTGCACTATTCTGGAACTCCTTCATAATGATCACCTTGTTTATTCTCATCACAATCCTGCATAAGTTACCATTCTGAAAATAATTTATTGTAGATAGTAAACAGCTACATGTAACAAATAATGCAGAATATGTATTTCTACTTGAGATGTTTGAAATGTTCAAATTTCAACAAAACCTGAAATAATGCAAGATGTGACTTTTTTTAACCCTTTAATACAATGATTGCCCAAACTTTTTTGAGGAGAAACCAGGACCATAAAGCCTCATATAATTGATAAATAAAGTGGGTAAAATGAGAGAAGAGTAATAGTTTTTTTCTTATTTCTCTACAGTTATTTCACAGTCCTGTAGCGCCCTCCAGTACTAAATTTTAAGAGTGATGTATCAGATTTATGCCATGCAGTAGGGATAATGTAAATTATCCTATTCTAGTCAAGTGAGTGGCAGATGTTCACATGTTGTATCAAAATGATTGACAGCTTGTCTGTGGAACATCACTAACAATCTCCAAAACATGGGAACTGTGGAGATCCTTGTTCTGCTCACGAGACAGACATCAAAACTGTCACGTGCAGATGGAATAAATTGGGGAGAAAAGTGGGATAAGGCTACAACTTCTGTCTGGCTTTAAAAATGGGTGGAGTTTGGCATTCTAGAGCTTTGTGTTTGTATAGTTGGAAGTTTCAAGGTCGGCAAATCCAAAACTATGTTTCCCTTCAACATGATGATGCAATCCCATGGGATTTCACTGTTACATCCAAAACCATGAATAACTGTAGCACAGCATAGTTCCACAATGCATGCAACATCCTCACTTATAATCAACATACACTTCAAAGGTTAGAATAAGGTAAAGCTGTATGAACTGGAACACAGCTTTGTTGTTAAAATGAAACAAACAGCCAAGTCAGACTGGGATACTAAAATGAGTCTGTCTTTGCATCAAGATGTGAGATGCCGTCTGCCTCATTTTATGTCTCTAGAGAAGTGCCACATAGTGCCAGATGCCTGGCCTGCTACAAGGCCTGAGGCTATTACAAACATGGAGTGACCTTTCAGAAGAGCATTCAGCGACTTTAAATGACAGATAAGATTTTAATCCATGTACTATTTTCTCCTGTGCACTATGTTCTGTTCTACTTCTAGACAAGATTTTTTTTTTTGTGTTTGTTTGGAAACTGCTTCACTCGTGAGTTGTATGTATTTATTGAATTTCCTTTTCCATTTGTATGCAATTATTTTATAAATATAGTAATATGGAAGAGATAGCAAGTTTCTCATACAAATGATTTACAGATGCATTACGTTCCCAGAACTACCAGCAGTAATACTGCTTTTTTAATGGCATGTAAAGGAACTTCCCAGAGCCTACTGAAATAAAGGGGGTGCATGAACACACTACATGAGATAGCCATTATCTGGTAATCTGTAAAAACAGAATTTAACTCTGAGGAGGGAGAATAGTTTGGTGAAGTACGATTAATCAGACTATCAAAACAAACTAAATATAATACAGAGTAAAATTGTAAATGATACAGTTAAGCTTCATCTATCTTATCAATTTTAATATAAGTTCCATGGCAGATTTTAGAAGAGACAGACACAATATGGTCTCAGGTGACTGATGTGTCCACATTTCCTAATTTACATGGAAATGTATGTCTGTATAGCTAAAGCATTTGCCCAGTTTTATAAGCATAGTATTAAGTGTCAGTATGCAGTCAGTTTTTTAAAAAATAATCTTCAACTTTTTTACATTGAAACAAATTCCTCAATTTCACACAGATTAGTTCCTGAAAGTAGCTGGTGCACAGTTGTAAGGTCAAAGAAAGATCTGTGAATCAAAGATACAGTGTCAGATATTATGACCCTTAGCCACATGTTGAACTGTTCTGGTATATTCTATTTCCCCCAACTCCATACCTTGTCTGTACTAAACTTCCACAGGAAGTTAGTTGGTTGTTGTTGCTATTAATTCTTTTAGTAGAATACTACTGCTCTTCGGGGCTTCACATTTTTCCTGACTACGGAATGATATGAAGAAGAATTAAGCTTAAGAAGAACCACTTCTAACTGAACCTACAAGATTTTTTACACAACATGGCTCAGATAACCTTTTTTGTTTGTGTTTGTTTGTTTATAAATCGTTTATAAATTGCCAATAAAAGTAACATGATGGAGTTTTGTCAGATACTCTCCTTTCAGTTTGGTTCCTTGTGCATTTGCCAGATTTGTGATGTAGTGAGTTTTGTTGCTTCTTCAAAGAACTTTAGAAAAAGCTGAAAGAATTTCCAATGACAGATCAAAAGATGCAACTTTTCATTTCTCGTTGACTGTAAGTGGACTCTTCCAGGGAGCCACTTTACACAGCCTACAGCACCATTTTTCTTATAATCTGGAATTATGATTAAACTGTGCTGTAGTTAAAACCACAGTAAGTTGGATAGTCTAACTGCTGTTACTTTTTTTTTTTTTAAAGCAAAACATTAGAATGTACATAATTTTACTGAGATCGAAGATACTTTATTCTTTTCAGACAGTTCAGCCTATATTACAAAAATCCTTAGAGGTCATCTCGAACTCCAAAACCTGGTCCTTTGGGTGGTTCAGTCAGGGAGGTAAGGCCACCAGCTGGCTCACAAGAAAAACGTCCACTCCTGAAAAATGAAAGCAGTTTATTCATTGCTGGTACTGATAAAAATTCAGATTCTGTTTTGTCATTGGGTAGAAGACAGTCACAAATCTGACTTAAGGCTGAAGCTACTATTTTTTTTTTTTTTTTTTTTTTTTTTTTGTTCTTCCCATTCAACATTCCGAAAAAGTGTGATGTAGCTGTTAAGGTGAAAGAATTCCAAATTCAAGTATTGACAAATAATTTCATAACTGAAATGCAAGCTAGGACCACTGGTTTTCTTTTATAGTAATTTACAGGTCGGCCAGGCAGCATCAAATTTTATCAATCACAGTTTTGTTAGAGATGCTTCCCTGTGTTTTTTTGAAACTAATTTTTTTAAGATTATTGTTCTTGTATTCAAAACATCTTTGTAGAAACAATAGTAATAGTAACACCTGAGTCAAATTAATTTCCCCATTGACACACATAGGTGGGCTAACAAAGAACAGTGGGAAATAACAGATAAGTTCAGCAATAACAACCCTCTCACTAAATTAAAATCTTTGGTTTTTGTCAGAAAAAAACCAACAAACCAACCAACTAGCCAGGCAACAGGAATTTTTTGGTTTAAATGATCCAGACAAAAATTCCAACAGGTGACACCATTCACCTATTAAGTACTAATAGACTAAAGACAAATCAGAATTCATGTTTTCACATTTCATGCTCCTCTGGTCAGTCACCAAGAACATGCAAATTCTCAGTTCTTTCCAGTTTGTTTTG
>VYZR01018577.1:0-18407 GCA_013400675.1 Oxylabes madagascariensis | reverse complement strand
CCTTGTAGCAGGAATTCCACCTCTAGATGCAGAACACCGAGAACAGTGAGATGCCGGCAGCTCTCGGTGTGGCGTGGGGCTGGTGCCAGCCTTGTCCTGTGACCCTCTGTTCTCTCCGTGCTGCTGAGGCACCATCCGCCGCACCGGAACGTCTTCCTCCCCGCACGCTCTGGCGCAGGGGCCCCATCTTTCACACCCAGCCGATCCCAGCGCTTTCTCAGACCCGCCCCGAAAGCCCTCCTGAGGGTGGTCCGGGCCGCCAGGGTGTGTACAGAGGCTGTGTGCACGGGGTATGTGCCCGTGGTCCCGGGGCCCAAGCCGGAATGTGTGTCTGGGGTCACTGGGGGGTCCCGGGGGCGCTCGCTGCCGGGCCAGGCCACTCCCGGCACCGCCGGCCCTGCGCCCGCGCCGCCGCGCTGCTCGCGTCGGCCGGCAGAGGTCGTTCTCCTCCCCGCCCGCCGCCACCCTCGCCCATCGCAGTGCTTGCCGGGAGCCGTAGTCCAGCGAGCTGCGTGGCGCGCGGCGCGGCGAGCGCCGAGGACTCCCGCTCCCAGCAGCCCGCGGGGCGCCGCCCCGGCCATGCCTTTTGAATGATTTCACTGCGCTCGGCGCTTGCGGCGAGCGCGGCGGCGGCGGGCGGGATCCGGGGAGGATCCGCGGTGGGAGCAGCGCGCCTGGCCCGTCGATGGCGGCCCGAGCGGGGCCTGCCGCGGCCGCCTGCGGGCCGTGCCGCTGTTAGGAGCGGCAGACGGGCTGCGCCTTCGCCCATCCGCCTCGGCGGCCGGCGGCCCCTCCGCCGACATGTCGCTGGCCATGGAGGAAGAGGAGTACACCCGGCTGGTGATGGAGTCGGAGCCCGAGTGGCTGCGGAGCGAGATTAAGCGTCTCTTCCAGGAGCTGGGCGAGACCACCCGGGAGAAGATCCAGGCGGCGGAGTATGGGCTGGCAGTGCTGGAGGAGAAGCAGCAGCTGAAGCAGCAGTACGAGGAGCTGGAGGTGGAGTACGAGACCATCCGCACCGAGCTGGAGCAGCTGAAGGAGGTGAGGCGGGGGCGGCGGCAGGTGGGCGGCCTGGGCCCGAGCGCGGCCGCGGCGGGTGGAAGGGCGAAAGCGCGGAGCGGTGGGAGCGGGGCTGTTTGCAGTCCGGGGGCGGCAGGCTGAGGGGCCCGGGGCTGCCATGGGGCGACCGGCGGGTTCCGAGGCTTCGGCCTGGCTCCGGCAGGGCGGCTGCACCCTTCCCCAAAATGACAGCTCCGAGGCGCCTGCCTGCAGGCCGGCCCAGGAGAGAGAAGGGATGGGAAAAAAAAGCCTTTCTGTCCCGCTCCTGTGAAGGGGGCCGTGGGATGGAGGCGGCTAAACGCGCTTCTTTCTCTCCCCGTCCCGTCCCGTTCGCCTCGGGATCCGGTCGGTGGGCCGCCCTAGGGCCGCGGTAGGGCGAAGAGCCCTCCCCGGGGCTGGGGCTGCCGCCCCCGGGACAAACCCGAGCAGGCGGCGGGGGCCGAGGGCCCGGACCAGGGCGCGATGGCGATGCTGTCACATGCCTGCCTTTTTGTGGAAGGAGAAACCTTACGTTGGTGTTAATCGCTTCCTTAATGGCGACCACCACGAAAATAATACAGCAGACTTCAGTTCACATAGCTTTGTTTTGGTGCAGGTCCTGCCGTTGGCTTTTTTTTTTTTTTTTTTTTTATTTTATATTTTAAGGGAAATTCCAGATCTAGTCTGTGTACAGGAGAGTGAAGTTTATCAGTAGAAACGCTGTATTAGGCAGTTGGCGCATTAAGTTTTTCTGGTGCAAGATCTCCTCTTGGTGTAGAATGTGGGCAAAGTGCTGTCCGGAACAGTCAGAGAATGCAGACTGGTGGTTTGTGCTCCGTATGGGCTGATCCCACTGTAGAGCATGGCCCATGGGAGCTTGTCTGCGTATAGCTTTGTTTGGTTCAGTGATGTGGCATGCGGGCGAACCTTGTGCTGCTTTTCAGCTGATTTAGGCCTTGCCTTGATTGCAAAACGTCTGATACAGCCCAAGAGGTGAATGTAGGTAGATTGGACCTGTACAAATTGTATCCAATGGGGCTTAGCTTTAGTTTATTCAGTTGGAAATGGATTTTAAGTAAAATCAGAATACAGTATTTCAAAGGAAAGGTGAATCCTTGCAACAGACTGGTACAAAATCAGCTGAATCGGTAAATGCTCTCCCTTCCTGCATACTGTGTATCTTTTGGTCTTGTAAATAAAGCTTTATTTTGTTTTTATTGTGTTAAACAACCATAAGCAAAGAGGTTAATTGCTTTGAATTACATGGCTATAAACTTGTTAACTAAATATGCAAGCTGAATTGATATGCTGCGGTTCCTAAAGCCACTTGAGACCAGCATAGTTACAGCAGCATATAGGAGCAGAAACTTGGAAGTCAAGGGCAGCTGTAGAGTCGAGCTCAAGGGAGAGAAAAGTCAGTGAACCCAGGTGGTGGGTGGGATGCAAAACAAGGCATGGAGAGGTGACGGGACTGGCCCAACCTCGTTCAGTGAGGCACTGCCTGACACGCCAGTGGGAGCCAGCATGCCTTGATCACAGGTAGTGCTTTAGTCACCGGGCTGTGCTGTGTGTGTTTGGGCATTACATGTTTTGACTTGCAGATGGAAAAAAGCTTGATGATGCCGTCTTTTCATTCTTTTAGGGCTGTAACAATTAAGAAGCTTTAAAAGAGATTTAAAAAAAAAAAGGCAGAATCAGCAATGATTCACTCCTTTTTGCTTTTAACATTTTGAAGGATTTGCTTTGTGTGTGTATGTCCCTCTCTAATTAAGTCAAAACCTGGGAGGCAAACAATTCTGGGAACAGCTTGAGGAGTCTGATAGCCTACACAGGGAAAGAGCATTGCTCCTCTAGCTTTCTTGTGCTGCTATGCAGGAATCTGGTCTGCTGTAGATCTTGTAAACCTTTAGCAGATATATGAAGCATATGCTCAGAGGAGGAGTTTATCATCTTTGCTGTTTTATGCAACTTCTTGTTTTTCCCACATTCAGCTCGAGGGGTGCTGCATACAAGACTTAGTACATGTCATGCTCCAGCCCTGAAGGGACTCCACCTTGGGTTGCTTAAGTTGTTCTTGGGGAATGGGGGAGATTGATGTCAAACTAGAACAGGATTGCTTTCTATCTCTTGCTTCTTAACTGTGACTTCCTGCAACCTCTTAAGATACAGCCCTTTTAGTTTCTATAGATCTTTGTTCATTTATGTAGAGAGAGCTAAGCAACACAAGGCCATGTTAGGCAGGGTGTGGGTCAAGCACGCAGTGGTTTTCTGTCCTGCTGGGTATTGTAGATTTGTCTGTGCTTTAATTTGTTTAATATTATGAAGCACTCCTGTATCATGGCCCTATTCATATCATAGGTGAATGGGTTCTGAGTGTGGGAACTTTGTAATGCAGTTTGTTGAAAGTACAGGCTTTTCTGCTACAGTCATCAGATCTTTCTGGCCAGATTCTCCTCCCTGCCACCCAATCCCCAATGTGGCAGAAACTCAGAGCCTTAACCTCTACTCACCCTTTGGTGAGCGTGAAAATCATTGTCAGAGCTGTACCCCATTTTGTAAAGATGTCTGTGTACGCTCAGTATTTGCAATCCAAGTTGTCCTGGTGAAAATGGGGGGCTGCTCTGTCCTTGCCCTGCTGAGCCTCCACACCAATCCCTTTTTAACTGGGGCCAGGACTTCTCCAATTTATTCTTTTACTTGTATGTGTGCTGACTTGATCTCATATATCTTTTAAGGTACTTTCTGCTGCATCTCTTCTGTCATTTTATTTGCCAGAACAAAACTGAAATACAAATTGTCTTCCCAAGCAGACTTATTGTTATTCGCAGTACTACCTTTGCTTTTGTAAAAGGGAATTAATTTCAAACTGTACTAAAGATTATGAGAAATGTTTTCCCTAGTTCAGAGAAATAAGATACTGGTTTTCTTGTAGTGAAATACTACACTGTGTTGTGAACATAAAATTTTGTTTTTTACTCCCTCTAGGTGATGAAGTGACTAAGTTTTTTTCTGTAGGCTTTGTTTCAGCTGGTAAGTCACCCTGCAAGCCTTTGTGACAGTGATAGTTGTATAAATGACAGGGCTGACTACCTGCCTAGATTGGGACATTTTTCTTACATGGATGATACACATGATCTCACCTTTGTGCACTCCAGCTCACAAAAGTGATTGAGGATTCAGTTACTGCTTTCCTCGTGATTTGTGGGGGAATGTGACATGGAAAGTTTGCTTGAAAAAGAGGTTATCTGCTTTGCTCAGTACTTCAGAGTTGTTTTGAGATATCAGATTTATAACCAACTACTAGCTCAGTTATGAAACTGGCAGCTGTCCAAAGCTCCTTTCCGATTAAGTAGTTGTATTGGTGGTGGTAGAATTGTGTTTAAACCCTTGGAAAATATGGGTGTTAACGATTAATTATTTCTGTGATAATGCAAAAATTCATAAGTGGACTATGTCTATCCTTAAAGTCTAAAAGCACATGTCAGTATGTCACAGTTAGTGTAATGTATATGGTTTGTGGTTTTTTAGGGGGGAACAAGCTTCCAGGAATACTGCAATGATCTCCACAGGGCTCTTCATTTCTTTGTATGGTAACAGTGGCCCTTGTTTCTGTTTTTTGCCTTTAAGAATCATGTATTGACTTTAATGCCATTTTATGACTTGTTTGTAGATGATTCCTGGGTAACCTTGCAAGGTGGCTTTGAAAGAAGCATTCAGATAACACCTTGATGCTTTTCCCATGAAGCCCAAGTGGGGCAGGATGCAGCTGAGGTGATGTGTCCCAGGCTGTGATATTTGTACTGTTTGAGTTTATATTGAGGTGGAGTGTATAGGATCTGTGATTGCTGACAGAAGTTTTGCTTTAATTCACTTACATATGTACTAGTTAATTTGGTATGTTATATTTCATCCAGGCTGGTTTAACCTTTCATTATGTTACATGTTATTAATGTAACATTTAACTGCATCTTCAGAGGTGAAGGAGAAATCATTCCCTTTCTTGTCTATCTCATGTGGTGCTGTGTACCTTGTAGACAGACATTGTAAACTGCTTGCTGATGTAGCAGTGATTTTCCCCACTGAATTTATCAAAGCATTTTGCCAGTTTGTACTGCTGTGCTCATTTTGTGTGTAAGACCATAGGGGCAAGGAGGGAAGAAATAGCTAGGCTAAAGTTTCCTAAGAAACCCATGACAGACTGGGATTAGACCCTCTGTGCTCATGAACCAATGCTGGATTGATCAAGTCGTTCTATTTAATCATGGTAAATAGTGATGTTCAACTGCAATACCTCTAAGGCCTCAGGCAGCTCTGCAGCCTCTTCCTAATAAATATTCAGATGATATATTGATTCTTGCTGAAAGGAAAGGACATTAATGTCATTTGAAATTACCTCTAACTTTGTGGCACTGCTAAAATCAAAGGGTATAATGCATAAAATAAATGTTTCTTTAAATAGACCAGCTTAGGTGAAATTTAATTCTGGTTATACAGATGTAAATCTAGAGTAGGAAAAATACATCTGCAAATTGAATTTAGGAAACTGATACCAATTTTGCATATATTAATAGAAAATGGTTATACTTTTGTGAATCTGTCTTGGGGACTTAATGATGATTGTTACTTGGACTTCAACACCTGCCACACTTGAAATATTAGAACACAGTTGCTGTCTCTACTGTCAAATCATACTGAAAACTGTGGGTGGGGTAAGCAATATACTCCTGAGTAAATTAAACCTCTTATATTTTGATAAATTACAGTTGCTTTATATGAAGAATAGAGGCACCCCTGATATTAATCTGATGTTTGCAGTGATATAGTCACTTAGTACTGTGTTTTGGAAAAGGTACTTTTCTCACATATCCTTATTTAGGAAAAAAAACCAAAATGTGAAAAATTAAATGTTCCAGTTCTTCCTGGTGTACTAGAAATAGTAACCTGTAATGCTTCATGTTACTAAATTAATTTTCTTTCCAGTGTTCCTTGAGCTGTCTTTCTTAAAAATAATAAATAATATTCTTGAGGGGATTATTTCAGATTATTTTATGAAATTGCTGGATGTTTTTCTTGGTCTTTTTCTAATAAAATTAACTAACTGTACCTTATGTATTAGAACATCCATAAATGTTTGGGTGAATAGTAAGGACCTTCAGGTGAAATTATTTTAAAAAACCCCATGTTTCTGTAGAAGTGGTTTTCCCTGAACTGCTGTAGTCTCTGTTGAGAGCTGGGTCTTGAGGGAAAGTCATGTTTTACTTTCGATTTGTGGTGTTTGCCTGTGTCTTGGCACAAAAGGAGGGCTGTCCCTAGCCTCCAGCAAACATTAGATAATTTGTTTCTAAGTTTCTACATTAAGTTTAACCCAAGGTTTCAATGTTTGGCAGCAGTAGTGCAATTTGCTACCTATTTTCCTCGAAGCGTGGCAGCACTGGGTGTTTGCTGTCCTGTGGAGAGGATATAGTAAAACTACACTGTGGAACTGAGCCAGATTTTCTTTGGTATTTTTTTCTTTCTTTTGCTTTTTTCTTGAATTAGGTCAGTACCCCAGTTTGGGTCACAGGCTGTTGTACGTGGTTGTGCAGGTACCACCTCACCTAGAGTGTGTTAAAGCAGCAGCAAACGAGGAGCATCTTCAGCTAGTCTTTGTGCTGAGCTTTGTGATGAAGCTGTTGCAGCGAGCAGCTGCAGCTGCACAGTGAGCGGGGTCTGTGTGGCCTGGCTGCTGGGAATTAGGAGTCCTGGGGATGCTGCAGTGGCAATGTCACTGTCAGGCTGGTGGCTTTGGTTGAAGTCTGTCCTGGGATGTAGTCTCTCTTGCACCATTTCTTGTGTTTACACAAATAAATTGTTCATTAGAGCCTTGCATTTGTCATCCTTCAATGTGCAGTCCCAGATGAAGGTACCTGGGAACTGGTACCTGACTTGCAGGTGGGATGGTGGATGTTGTCTGGGTTTTCAGAGAACAGGGGCAGACCATCTTCGCATAAGAAACACTAAAGCAAATGCTGCACGCTGGTGGCTTCTCTGCACAGGTGCTGCAGGGGAAGATTCCTTCCAAGCAATGTTGCTGAGGGCTGGAGTGAACTCAGAGGGCTTCACAGTGGGGGACATCTGTGTTCCCACACCCCTGAAGTGGAAGTTTGTGCACCCCCTGATGTGGCAGTTTCCTGCCTGAAAACTGAAAGTCTCAAACCTACAGTCACTGGTGTTTTGTCACGTGGGCTGTTGCGGTTTCCTCATTTCAAATCTTGATTCACCCTTTCAAAATCTATGGGAACATGCTTGCTAGTTGCAGGGTTATTAATAGCCAATTTACCCCTTTGAATTAGGACCGTATTTCTTCTAGTCTGCAAGAGAATTCTAATGATTTGGAAAATCGCCTGATTTTACTAGGATGGGCAGGAGGGTGGGAACAGCAGTTCTCAAGTCTATGCACTGCCCCCAGACTTAATATGTTCACCATTTCCTCTTTCACTCTATGTATGTGAACTTGTGACTAATCTGTAGCAGCTTTGGGCCGTAAGATGACTTCCAGAGGGTGATGCATACTCCAGGCATTCATTTGCTTTCTTTCTCTGCTTTTGGCAGACTGCAGAGAATTGTTTGTTCAGATTTGGTAACCCAGCAACAGAGGAATATAGTGTGGGTTTGAAATATGATCTACAAAACCTCAGCAAAGGGAAATGACATAGATTAACTTTGCCATCCAAATGAATGGAGGAGCCTCCATTTCAGAGAAGAGCTGAAGTTTTAGGTATAATAGCTGCAAACTGTGTTTTTTTTTCTTAATTTCCCCATTCTCCAGCTCATCTTCCTTCTTTCTACCCCCTACCTTCCTCCCCCTCCTCTCTTCTCAGCTGTTTTCACTAATCTGGCTGAAATATATACCAGGCAGCGGATGTCAGGCTCACCTCACTTTGGAGTGGGGACTTGCCTGAGGAGCCTGCTAAAAGGTGTGGTCTGTCTTGCCCAGAAACAGACGGGTTTGCCTCTGGGACTCCAGGCAAGCAGGGACATGGGGCTAATTTTGAATGCTTGGCCCCAGCATAGTTGAAGCTCAGAGCGGGAATGGATATGGATTCTCTGCAGTCCTGTGTCCATGTTCGGGAAGCAGCTGTGCCATATGAGGACCTATACAGCTCTCACTGAAACAAGTGGTGTGTCTGGTGGGGTGCTGGGTTGTGCTGGATGGCCCAGACTCTGCGGCATGCTGCAGTCCTTGGTCTCCTTAAGTTTTGTTTTTTTTTCATCCCTCAATCATTGCCAATGTGCAGTGTGGAGCTTGGCAAGCTCCCAGCATGGTGCAGAGTGCTGTGCTGTAGGCAGCGAGACAGTATTTGGTAAGTTCATTAGGAAGTCCTTCTGCATGTTCAGTGTCAGTGCTGGATGGAACTGGGCCTGTAGTTAGTTCAGTTCTGGCTCCAAGGCAGAGAAGTATACTGATGTAATACCATAACTGGCATCTAACCTGCCCAACCAAACAAGATTCATTGCTTCCTGTGCACAGAGAGTTTATTACATCTGATTTTAGTCTCCAAGGTCAGAATCCACTGTATTTTCTGATGATGAAGGATGATGTTNGTTGTGCTGGATGGCCCAGACTCTGCGGCATGCTGCAGTCCTTGGTCTCCTTAAGTTTTGTTTTTTTTTCATCCCTCAATCATTGCCAATGTGCAGTGTGGAGCTTGGCAAGCTCCCAGCATGGTGCAGAGTGCTGTGCTGTAGGCAGCGAGACAGTATTTGGTAAGTTCATTAGGAAGTCCTTCTGCATGTTCAGTGTCAGTGCTGGATGGAACTGGGCCTGTAGTTAGAGTTCAGTTCTGGCTCCAAGGCAGAGAAGTATACTGATGTAATACCATAACTGGCATCTAACCTGCCCAACCAAACAAGATTCATTGCTTCCTGTGCACAGAGAGTTTATTACATCTGATTTTAGTCTCCAAGGTCAGAATCCACTGTATTTTCTGATGATGAAGGATGATGTTTGTTTGGAGCTTGTTCTGTTGTATGAATGGGTAACTGTAAACCAGAAGGGATTTTCTTACATCTTTCTGCACAAGGCTGTCTGTGTTTTGAGGGAGAAATTTGATTGTGATGCCCAGATTGGCTGAGTAGCATGACATATTATCTGTTGTCCACTCAGCCCTCTAGCTCTTGGAAGCTGTGGGTGAAACTTCTCAACAATGTGATAGTAGGAAGGAAACGGAAAGAATGCATTTTCAAGCAGCCAGTATGTAATTATTTAGTGCTTTTCTATGATGTCATTGGGAGAGAGCATTTGGCCTTTGAAGTAGAAATTGACTGTTGTTGGATGAGTGTGACTGTCCCCAACAGGTCATGAGCAGTTACAAGCGTGTCATGCAGCATGTGCCCTCAGCTTTGGTACATACTATCAAAGGAAGGAAGGTCATCTTGCCAAAACATACTTCCCTAATAAGTGTAGGTCTCCAATTCAGCAGAAATCATTCAGCAGTGGTCCTGATTTAAATTTTTCTCTGGCTCAGTTTAATACAGTAGCTCTCTATAAGACTTGTATCCGTGAGAGTAAAAGCTTCTGTCTGTTTTGTATCTTGGTTCACTGTATTCAACAGCTGTGCAAAGCAATTCCACTTGGCTCCCTTTTGGGAATGCTTTCAGAAAGTATATGGTTTTAACCAAAAAATTGCTAGCCAGCTTCACATGAAAATTTGTTGTCGCAGACAGATAACTCAAGTCTGTCAGTGGTGGAGAGCTGATGGTGGTCTTACACCAGATTTGCTTTGTCTTCTGTTGCTCTAGGTGGTTTATCGGGGCAAACATGCTGGGTGCTGTGATGGTGAGTAGCAGAGATGGGATGTTCCCTGGGAAGGTGCCACACTGCAGCACATAGCTGACTTAGGAACTGATGAGAGATTGTATTTTTTGAGTGAGAGTGAGAGTCACGTTGCAATGGTTGGCATAGATGAAAAGGGTTCAGGACGTGCTAATGAGGAGCATCTGCTGGTAGGAGGTTCATATGGATGTGCTAGACACTTCTGGCTCTTGATGCAGTTTACAGGGTTGAGTATAACATCTGCTTCCACCTGAAGCTCTGTCAGGTTGCATTTTGGACACATTTAGCTCAGACACAAAATGCAAAATATAAGGCATTTTTGCAAGTTTCTTCTTTTGGGGTTAATACCTCCTTTTTTTGCATATATGTTGTCTACTAATTGAGAAGCTACTTAAAGGTGGGCTGAAGCCAAAATATCCAAACTATTGCCTGGGAAACAAGATCACTTGCACTTAATGGCTAAATTAGAGCAGTGTTTGGGAAGTGAGATTGTTTTGAAACATTTCCCCCTCCCCCAACTGAATACAACAAAGTCTTGTTCTAAGATCATTCAGTAATGGTAGAAATATTTTAAGAGCAAATTTGAGTCACTTGGAACAAATCAAGCTGTGGAGTTGTTCAGGTCTAGCCTCCAGTATTATCTGTGTTGCTACAGAGCAGTCCATAAAAACTGAAGACTGAGTCCTAGCACGAACATGAGTAACCACAAACACAATGTGCCATGCATAACTTATTTTCTATTCTTCGTCCCTAGGTTATGTGGCCTTCATCTTGGGAGTCACTGAAATCCCAACTGGACAATGTCTTGAGCACATGTTTGGTGGTGACCCTGCTTTAAGTAGGAAGGCTAAATGCAAAGAGTAAATGACCTCCAGAGCCCCCTTACAGTCTTCAGTATCAACAATTTTATGATTCTGTTACTTTGTTGCTTACATATGTATGTTTGTTACATACTGTGATTTAAAATATGCCCCATAGTTTATATTCTAAAGTTTGAACTAATTTTTATTGTTCACTCCCCTCAGCTCTGTTTAGTCAGTGAATACACACTGAAGGATTGAGTAGCTGGAACTACATTTTACGAAGTGGAGCATGTGAGATGTATTAGTTGTTTGTCTGGACTTCAGGAGGGCTGAAGGAATGCTGACTACTGTGACACTTGCAGTATTACGTCTTAGGAAAGGAATGCAGAGAAGAGTTAATCGTCTGTCATTGTCAGGCATTTCACAGGCTTTATGGTTTTATTCCTGCATGTACGCTTTTGCAGTGATCCTACTAATCACTCCGATGTTTGGCAGTTTTGAAGCCCTCCTCTTACCCCCTGCATGTATTCTGCATCATTCAATTCTCTATACTTGTAAACTGCTAATGTAACTCCTTAAACAGTGTGAATGAATTGTGGTTACCTTTAACTTCTGTGACGTTCTGGGGTGGGAAAAATCCTGTGTTCCAGGATTAATTTTCACTCATGTGAACCGTTACACCTTGCTGTCCTCCTGGGTTCACAGTGGAGTTAAGCACAGTAGTGAATTGGAGGGAAACTGTAGCTAGGACTCTTCATGGTTCGACTGGGGCTTAAGTACATATCTTGTGACCTCTCCTTTCTGAAATCTGGGAGGGTTTCAGGAAGTAGAAAGGGCCTCTGAGGGCTGGGTTGTAGACTTTTTGTCAAGGCTGCTGGGATAGTGGACTTGAGCATTGTCCGTCCTGGAAGTTTGGAGAAAAAATTTCCCGTTGAAATACTCTGTTTTCCAGGCTCACATGGAAAGGGAGAGCACAGCTTTCCTGGCAGTGTCATGTTTCAGACAGCTCTTCCACCTGAGCACTTAATAATAAATCAGCTTATTCTTATCCTCTCTGTAGAAGAGACAAGGAGAAGGAGACGAGGAGAAATGCCTACTCATTTCACTTGGGAAACAAGTAGAAACCAACCAATAAGAGTACAGTAAAGGAATTTGGTGAGAGAGAGCTGCTAGTATATGCAGATGCACACACACAGAGATATATAGATATATACACACACACATTACATATATATAAAATAGCTACTCTACTGGTTTGTAGCTGGTTGTTCTAATGTAGCCTGTGTGGCCAAGTGCCCTAAAATATAAATGCCTTATTGGGACTGAAGCAAATGGACCCTTTTAATGTGACACAAAGCCTGTTAACATTAAAATTGATCTNTAAATCAGCTTATTCTTATTCTCTCTGTAGAAGAGACAAGGAGAAGGAGACGAGGAGAAATGCCTACTCATTTCACTTGGGAAACAAGTAGAAACCAACCAATAAGAGTACAGTAAAGGAATTTGGTGAGAGAGAGCTGCTAGTATATGCAGATGCACACACAGAGAGATATATAGATATATACACACACACATTACATATATATAAAATAGCTACTCTACTGGTTTGTAGCTGGTTGTTCTAATGTAGCCTGTGTGGCCAAGTGCCCTAAAATATAAATGCCTTATTGGGACTGAAGCAAATGGACCCTTTTAATGTGACACAAAGCCTGTTAACATTAAAATTGATCTGATGTTCCCTTTGACCTCCCTATTGTTAGGGTTTTTGGGGAGCATAGCAAGGCATTCATTCCTTTCGTGCTCCGCAGTGTGAGGGACTGCAGCTGGGGAACATCTTGGAATCTGGCTCATCCAGGGAGGCTTTCGGGGCTGGCGAAGCCCCTGTGAGGCATCTGTTTGCTTTTAAAGTTCTTGGCTCTGGGAATTGTGAGAACTGGCCTCAAAGAGCATTTATCAGCCCTGTGGTCTGCTGCTCTCAATGGGGTGGCGTATGCCCCTTTTCCCCACAATAGACCTTAAAGAGCATTAAGGTTGACACGATGTTTCTATGTGTGCTTTATGAGAAATGTATTTTCTTATTTTATTGTCATTGTTCTCTGTGGCAAGGGTCATCTCCATAGAAAGTGATTAATTTGATGAAGGTATTTTTCTTGCCCTGGACTCCGTTTGTTGCCTGGTACCATGCTGTGCTAGTCATGTGTTAGCTTTGTCTTAGTGCACATAACATTGGGCTTTTTATGAGGAATGTGGCCTTAATCTTCAGTAGGCTCTGCTGTACAAGGGAACAGAGCCTCCACGAGATGTGGAGTGCGTGCAGATCCAAGTTTTGTTCCACTGCCTCTTAGTTCAATGAGGCTCTAAAGCTAGATTTTACTTCTAAAGAATTCCAGAGCTGTCGGGAACAGCCCAGTACTTGGTGTCTGTGTACCCAGGAATGCTCTCCAGTGTTCAGGCTTAGATTTTTTAACTCTTGAATTGTTTAACTCTTCTTGTGTTTTAAGATCTGTCTTAATGCTGCCTTTGGAACTGGTGCTGCAGCAGAGTGTAGCTGTAGTGTTTTCTTATTGAATTACTGATCTANTCGGGAACAGCCCAGTACTTGGTGTCTGTGTACCCAGGAATGCTCTCCAGTGTTCAGGCTTAGATTTTTTAACTCTTGAATTGTTTAACTCCTCTTCTTGTGTTTTAAGATCTGTCTTAATGCTGCCTTTGGAACTGGTGCTCCAGCAGAGTGTAGCTGTAGTGTTTTCTTATTGAATTACTGATCTAGTATCTTGAAATTTCAGGTCTGTAGATAATGGGTATGTGTCTGTTTCTCTTTCTTTTTGCAGTGCAGAAGACTGCAGTAATAATGGAAAAGTTATGTTTGAGGAATTTGAATAACATCTGTGGGGATGGCTACAGCTCCTCTTACTCAATTTCTTTCATTTTTTCTTCAACTTTGTGATCTTCATGTGCATAAAACTAGTGTCTGTTTATAACACAACAAATAAACTTGCTGAAATTCAAGCTCTAAATATGAAATGAACTCTTGGAGAGACAGAGAATTCTTCCTTGTAGTCTTAAAAAGTAAAACTCGTCTGCTTCAGTGTGGCATTGAGTACAAGATACGACTCTCAGCTCTATGTTGGGATCATAATTTTATTTTGCATTAATTGTGCTTCAGACATTGGTCCTGTATAGATGTACCCAGTGTTTCATCTGAGAATGAGCAGCAAGGATAGCAGTGACAGTGAATGCAAAGAAGTGTAATAGTGTCCAAGGATAACTAAAAATGTACTCTGAAGTCTCTTCTAAGGTGTTTTTGAGTGCAATGCCAGGCTATTTGGTGTTAAACTTTCAAAACTTAAATGTTTAGGAAAGAATGCCCGGAGCAAATAACACAATTACTGGTCAGGTTTTCTTGCAGGGTAGGAGACAAACTTCAGCCTTAGGCTAAGAACTGGAAGCAGTTAGGGCACAGGAGGATAAGGCTGCGCATTCATGTCTGAAGTGGGCAAGCAGCTATAGGCTCATGTCTCTTCTTCCCACTCCTACTTCATCCTGCACTTGATTTTGTTCCTCTTCCTTGGTTTCTTGCTGAATTCCATTGCTGTCACTGATCATCCTGCTGTCACTGTTACCCTGTACCAATGTTTTGACTGTCATCTCTTGTCTTTTCCCTTGGGCACATGTTCTGTACCTCCCCTTTTCAAGATTTGCTCTCCCGCTTGACACTAGTACTTCTTACAGAAAACAGTCATTTTCTGACAGTTTTCTTCTCCAGCTCCCAGCCTCCTTGCCGCTGAGTTCTTTCTCCCCTCACTGGTTCCCAGTAAGCTGAGATGGCTCAGCCAGTTGGGCAGTGGCTTCATCTTTCTGGCCTGAGGCTATCAGAAATGCCAGGCACTGCCAGGCATGGGTAAGAAGTGGAGAGGAGGGGAGTTAAACCTTGGTTTTAAGGCCTTGTCTATGCATAAAAAGTATTACTTTTCATTGAACTTTTAAAAATAAAGCTGGGTTGAGTTAAACTGCAGTAGGCTTTGGGATGTCCTATGCCAGCCTAAACTTGGATTAATCCAGTGCAGATGTAAAACAGACATTACTGCTGCAGCAAAATCTGTTTGCACAAGAATTATATTTTCTTGGGTGCCAATCTGGAAGAATATTTAGCTTTGCTCCAAATTAGAAGACGTTTGTAACAGGCTCCTGAGTGGCAATGGGCTACTGGGAACCCTTGGCAGGGATCTGGCAACCTTCCACCGGAGGCATGTCATGCATCTTGCTTTAGCAGAGTTCTCGGTGCCAGAAAATACAGCATGACACCTCTCTTGCCCTGTCACCAGAGAATGGCAGAGCTGAGGGCAGTGAGGAGCTTGCTCTGCTGACCAGGCCAGACTGATCCCAGGAGGCAGGAAGTGGACATATCCCACTGCTGGATCTTTGCCCAAACCAGTTGGGTCCCGGGCAGAGCTCTAGGTGGTACTGGCAGCTGAGCCCTTCTGAAGGCTTCAGCTCCTCTGTGCACTGTGGCAGCCCCACATGCCCTACCCAGTCTGAAAATGCCAATGAATGAGGGGTTTGTCTCTGCAGCTGTGATGCAGCTGTGTGCCCCCTGCATTCCACCCCATCAGTCCAATGGCCTTGAGCAGCTGGCTGGGGACAGCATGGGCTGGCTCTCTGCTGCTGGCCTGGGAGCTGTCACTGACCGCTTGGAAGCTTTGGAGGATAAAGGCTTTTCATTGCTGCCAGTGTCTGCCAACTCCTATTGCAATTAAAGGGTAATCTTTTCTAAATGGTGCTAAATTAAGGCTTAATCCTTCCCTCATGCCACATAAGAGGATGAATCCCTGGTTTTCTGAAAACAGCTTATTGTTTGGGCCACTGTCCAACCGACCCTTACAACAATGGTCCTGGATGATTTGTCGGTGGAGAGGACTCACGCTTTTTGATCGGCCTGCCTGTAGATCCAACTCCAAAGTCCCCTATGAGGTGTATGGAGAAGTAGAGGAGTTATTTACCACTTCCTTGTGTGGCTCATACCATATGAAACTTGGGAGGAGGTTTCCTGTTGCTGAATTTCTTACCCTGGATGCTGTGGTGATAGGAGATGACTTTGCCTGTGACTATGTGTGCTGGGTCCATGCTGTTGGCTGTCCACTCACAGCCACGCGCTGTGTAAGTGTTGCCTTGAAGCAACACAGTCCTGGCAGTATGGGCTGGTTTGTTTTAATCAAGGCAGCTGTGTGCATAAAGCTGTAGTTTAAATTATTGTTGTTACATAAGGCTACTGCCACAACATAAATCAACGGCGGGGTGGGGGAGTAACTTTTCACCGCTCTTGGAATTGCTGATCTGGATTAATAAACAACAAATTTCACCTTTGGGGACAGGAGGAGACTGCCTTTTGAGCCCTTGTTAAGACCAGGCTTTTATGCCTCTCCTTAGGGGAACTGCTGTGTCTGTAGAGCAGGATGCAGTCAAAATGTTTATTTGCTCATAAATATGTGGATTAGTTTAAAGAAAATGCAGTCAAATAGGATGGAGAGAGGGAGCAGTAATGGGGACACAAGTTTGTGGGCAGCTTATCAGTGAAACATATCCAGAAGCTTGCTTCAATTCCATGTTTTTAAACAAGTTCCTTGAGGGGAAAAAAGTAATCTGGAGAATTTCAGTGGGATGATTCTAGAAATAGGATCTGAAATATACTATTACATAAAATCCTTATTATGTAAGACTTTTTTTTCCATCTTGTTCACTTAATGATTCTATATAGCAGTGTCTGTAGCCCTACTACAAAGATCAGACCTAGTGTGGGCCTTCTTGATCTGTCTGCTTCCAGGAGTAGATGGATCCTGAATAGTCTGATCCTCACCCAAGTGCAACAGTGAGTGGTTCTGGCTAGATGCTGGCGGAGGGGTTCACACATATCCCCTCCTCAGGTGCATGACCTTGAGCAACTGAACCTTCATAGAGGTGTTTAAATTATTATTAAGGACAACAAAACCTGCATTGCGTTTCTACTGAATGTGAGATCAGAACTTAAGTCAAGATGTGTTTATTCTAAGATGCATTTTCAGTTAGCGAGCACATGAAGGGCCACTGGCTGGAGGATGGTGACAGACATGAATGAATCTGTGACAGACATTCCCCATCTAAGGAAACCAAAACGTAGGCCAACAGATGTTTTGGTGACAAGCCTTTGAATTAATTCGTGGAACAGTTAAAGAGTGATGGTCCCTTACTTGTCCAAAATCCCAAATGAAGTTTCCTGTATGCATTTTTTTTAAAGATGATAATGACATGGATTTCTTTTCAGTGGATCTGGCAGTGAGAGCACTGCTTAGGAATGTAAACATTCCTCCTGCTTCCTGCTGCTCAGCTCTGCTTTGCTGCAGTGTCCTGCCCTGCTGAAATCAGGGGTGTGATGAACTTATGAGCACAAAATAAAATTAGATCCATTATTTGGAAGAGAAATGCTTCCTTTTTATTTTTGAGTAATACTTTATTATCTCTTCATTAGTACTCCTTATAAAAAGCGAGTCTGAACTTAGCCCTTACCTCTGTGTACACAATTCTGTCTTGTGGTGTTGCAATTTGTGATCTGCTATTTGTGGTCAGGATTTTGTGTTCCTCGTGGTGGCTGTATTTATTGCCTACCATGCAAACCATGTAGTTCTACACACTTTTACACGGGGTGTGAAATCCTATGGGACCTGTATGTATCAGTAGCACTTCATTTCTCAGTTTGCAGTTGGAAGCAAATAACCATGGAGGTTCTTGTCTCCTGAAATGATGAAGAACATGTAATTATTTTAAAATTTGTCTGGAGCGGGGAGAAAATCAGTTCCGTGTTTGTACGTACAAAGTCTCAATATGATTAGCTGGAAATTAATTCTTTAATGAAATACAAGAGTTATTTGTGGTTTGACTTAGCTGTGTAAAACTATTTTAGGAGCTCTGTGATCTGCTTTTGACGTCTCCAAAACTCACAGACTTCATTTGCTGCCTTTTAATTCTGAATGTCCAAGGCCTTAGGATAAAATAGCAATGTGGATTATTCAAGTTTCTTGTCTTTGACAATCTTGAACAGATTTCCTGAATAATGGTTTTGGCAGTTTCTCACTATGTGTGAATCCATCATGCTGTTTCAACTCTTCGTTGTTTCTCACTGGATCCTCTGAAGCACTATTGTCATTTCAGGCTTCAGACCTTGGCCTTGGACTTCCAAGAGAGAGCTTTTCCAAGACATCCTTTGGAACTTGTAATGATCCATATTTTTGTTAATTTCTAACTGTAGTTAACTGCTCTTTGCGTGTAATAAATGTTTGTTGAGCAATTTTCTGAAGAGTTTGGTAATTACAGCTTTTCTAGGTTGACTCCTGTGAGTTTTGATGCATCTTTTAACTTTTAAGATTTTTTTAAATGTTTTTCTTCTCTGACAAGGTGCTTTACAGTTCAGCCAATAATTTTAAAATCTACACAACTTCTCTTTGCAGCCTTCTAATTAACAAAAAAGACCACCCTTCGCCACGTCCAATAATAATCAGGCTCTTGTCCTGTTATTATTCAGTCATTCATTTTAACCAATTCTGCTCTCTTTTCACTAGCCAGCAATTGTGTTTGATTAATTTGAAATCTGAGGACAGCTTTTTCCTGACCCCTTGCTGTTGCGTGCTTGCTGCTGCATTTCTGGCAAGGACATAACATTGTGGGCTTAGTTTGGGTGTTTTCTGAAGCCCCATTTTGGTTTTTAGTGGGATTTTTTTTTT
>VYZR01018575.1:0-37282 GCA_013400675.1 Oxylabes madagascariensis | reverse complement strand
ATGATCATGATCATGATCATGATGATGGCACAGCTTGGAGGATTTTTAGATTTAAGGAGACTTATCTGAGAAAAGGTAGTTCTGCTTATGGCTATGGAAAATCATATGGAGAGGGAAGGTGTAAGAAATAACAGTATATGACAATGCATTGCTTACTTAAATGTTTGGGATTGGTTCGGGGTTTTTTAAGGAGGAATTCTCATTTGAACAGAAGTGTGATCTTCCTACCTTAGCTCAGGTAGACAGCAGGGAGTCAGAAATACATTAATCTTAGTCCAGGTATTCTCAGTTATGAAGTGGGTAGAGAAAATGAATCATACATTTTCAACAGTTTGGGGGAAGTTCTTTGAGAGACAGCAAAACCTGCTACGCTGACTTGGCTGGAGTTAATTCTGTCCAGAGCAGCCCCCATGGTGCTGTGGTTTGGATTTGTGGTCAGAACAGTGCTATTAGCACAGGGATGTTTCATTTACAAGTGCTGAGCTGCACACATACAGCTTCAAGGCCTTTTCCGTCTCTCTGGCTGCCCCACCAGTCAGAGGGCCCCAACAGGAAGCTGGAAGGGGACAAAATATAGGGAAAATAGCAACCAAGCAGCCCCTCTAAAGGTATTTTCTGTTTTATCAAGAATAGGGAAGGTGTTGTTACATGCAACAGGCTGTCTGCTCTATTCTTCCTGCCCTGCTTCCCAGAACACTCACTGCTTTTCAAAATTGCAAGCAATGTGTGATATAGTTCCCAAAACTTTATCTGAGTCAAAAAATATTCCCTGCACAGTTTGTTGTGCTGAACTCTGACCAAAGAGTCAGTACAGTTTGGAACATCATGGACTTAGCAACAAAATAATGAGATTTTTTTTCCCTTTGAGAGCCCTGCGAGGAGCCATGAAAAGGCTGAATCCGAGGGTAGCTGTGACTTTGGGCAGCTCCGCAGGAGGCAGCTGGAGGGGTTGCTATGCTACCCAGCGTGGTGGGGAGCTGCAGGCTGGTCTTTGTCTGCATCCTGGGGGCCAAGGGGCTCCATATTCCTGTGGAGTTAAGCAGCTTGACAAGGTGAGCCAAGAGCAAGAAAGGAGCTCTCCAAATCCTCAAATCAATTTCCTGGCAATCTGGGAAATACGTGATCTACACCAGCCAAACGTTTATGCTGTAAGAAGCAAGTCCCAGCATCCAGTGAGACTCTGAGAGAGCAGCTTTCCTTCCAGACCAGAGGAGTCTGAAGCATTAACTTTATTACTGATTCTCTGAAAGCAGCCCAGCTATGCAAGAGTTCTAAATTAATTGGGGAGAGAATGAATATACACACAAGTGAGATATCCTGAACTCACTATGAACAAGAAGATGCTTCATTCAAATTAGTTTATGGAAGTTGGATAATCTTCCAACACCGTGGATGTGACAATGAATTTAGTGTATTATTTTAGAAAAGGCAAGAAGCAGAAGTATACTGAGAATTTGAGTACAACCAAAACTCATGAAAATGGATTTGGTGGCGTTTCTTTCAACATGTCAAAGCAATTCTTGGTATGTGGGAAAAGATGCAAAAATATAAGGGGTTTACTGGCACATCACACTGACTTTGACAGATGCCATTCCTTCAGCACTGGAGCTGGTTTGGGTGTAAATAGAATCCTAAATACCAAGACAGGAATTTTGAGGAGACAAGGGGGCTTGAGCTCTTAATTTAGTTTTATACTTTTTCAGTCATTCGTACACTGAACTTTCCAAAATCCTCCAGCATGGAATATCTGGAGTTTATCCTAGCCTCCAGAAGATAGCTAATTGGGTTTGTAATCAGTCAGGCACAGATCTGACTCCAAAGCAGAAGGAAGGTTGTGTTCTGCATGAGCTGCTACCCTGATTGCAAAGAGTCCAGAAATGCAGAGACAATCAGAGGGGAATTTTTACAGCCCCCCCTCAACAATTGCTCACAGCAGTTCAGTATAAATTACTGTAGGCTAGCACATCTTATTTCTCAGTAGTGGTAGCAGGGTAAAAGCTGCCAATTGGGTTTTTTTCCTAGGGAAACTCTTTTAATAGTGAATGAGTAAGAGTATTCAGGTGACTCTTCATGTGGAGAACATATTTTACAGAATTATAAATGTTTAAAAAGCAAAATAATTCATCTGATTAGCTTTACACCATTGCTGCTATCATTCTGTTTTCTTGCATGCTATACTTGCCTGAGAGTTGATAATATCCTCCCATGGCACCAGACTCACCTAACGCCTTCATGTCCTGTACAATACAATAAAGCACAAAACTACAGGGCAGAATCAGAACAAGCAGCATGCTAACACGCCAGCTGAATCGAAATAATAACAAGAAAAGACTAAAATGTTGAGCTTTCTATTTTCAAATTCACTTTCCCCATGAGTCTTATCAATTTTCCAATCAACATTACTATATGAATTTTCGGACAAAGCCTGACTAGACCTCTTAAAAAGACTATTAACTGCAGCTATTCCAGAGCCATGGCTTCTGAATTAAAGGTCACGACAGTTATGAATGAGGTTACGGGATTTTTCACTCTACTACTTGGACTTATGTCTTCAACAGAAGTGGAAATTTAAACCAGAAACAGGATTGCAACATGACAAATGAATGAAACTGCAAACTGCAGAGAGCAGGGCTAAGAGGAGGTCACTCGTGAGGCAGTGCAATGAATTGGTGATGTTGATGTTTTGACAAGCAAATAGATCACAGAAACCCAGTGCTTGGTGCTGGCGATGCAGCCCTTCCTGCAAGGCTTTATCTTGAGAAAACAGCAAACCTTCCTCCAGAATCCTGTGAGCCTGACTGATGGAACAGGTATTTTAAACCAATATCACAGACCCTGTTTTTCCCTGTGTGTTAAAACTCTTCCTTCTGTCTTCTGCTCTTTCTTGATTCTTCCCTTCCCTCTCTGCCCCAACAAACTGCACAACAGAAACATCTGGCTGCTCTGTACCCGTCCGTGTTTGTGCAGCAAGCTTGGCCGGCAGCATTGCTTGCTTCAAAGCAAGGCAGGATAAAGTAGGACTCTGTGGTCATACCAAGAAATCAATGTTACACTGAAGCACTTTTTAATTAGCCCGCTGCAGTCCTGAGCTAACCCTCAGCTACAAAGATTAAATAATTGCTTATGGCATTCTCAACGTGTAGTTCACCATAGTGAAAAGAAGACTATTGACTCAACTGCTCAGTTTTGAGAACTGATGAAGTCTTGCTGAGTGCAGAAATTCTTTTCAGTACAAAAAAACCCTAATGCAGTTTTATGACCCAACTCCTTTGAACTATTTTAATTAAGAACTCCTATGATAAGAAAGAAGTTGAAAAGCTATTTAGCAGGAAGACAGGCTCCCATTTAAATGTTGACTCATGAAGTCAGCACTTTCAAGGGTATTACTGTACATTTGGTCTTTTCTTTTCAAAGCCATTAACTTCTGCCAGCACATTTCTATCTATCGTATGTCTTCATGATTAGGAACCTGTTAAAGTCAATATCACTTAGACATCCATTCTCTTTCAGTCACCCTTGATTTTTTTTCCCCTTGTCTGCCTAAATTTAGACTACAAATTTTAATAAACAACTGCTTTCACCTTTCCATTCAGATCTTCTGTAGTTATCTGGCAAGCCCCTTGATCTAAGTGAGCCACCTTGACACAGGGCTTGAAAACCTGGCCTTATGGACCCATTATATTTAAAAATGCAACTAATTTAACTAGATAGTCTTTCAACAAGGTTATTGTTACATTCATTTTACTAGTAAAAATGTATAGGAAACATGTTAAAGGAAAATAGCATTTTTAAATGCTAGTAGAGCAATGTAGGAATAATTAATGGTTTTGAACAAAGCATATTCATGGTCTTTCATATTCTTAACGTTTAAAACAAATAAAGTCATATGAACTTGTATTTGATAATGCTGAGTTCATGCACTAAAATTATGCCATCTGTGCAAAACAAAAAGGAGTATTTGCCCTTCAAAGCATTCCATGACAGAAAATCAACAGAGCACTCCGGGCTTGCTATTTTTAAGAGATATTCAGACTGTGTAGGAGGAGTCTTAAAATCCCACTTGGTTTCTCGGTAGCTTGGTGGGGATCTGAATTCCTGCATGGAATGAGGCTGCTGCCAGTCCCTGGAGGGGAGCCCCGGCCGCAGCTGAGGCTGTCAGGACACGGAACCTGCTCCACTGCTGCTCCTGCCCCATCAATCATCCGCGGTTAAGAGAAAGCTGAGCTTTGGCATTGAGATATAGGCCATTCATCAAGGTTAGGGGAAAAAGGAAAAGAAAAACTCGGGTTTTATGAGCAGATGTCCAGGCAGCAGGAGCAGCAGCAGCGACAAGGGGAAGCAAAAGGCCAAGGAGCCGTCAGGCTGAGCGCTGGGCAGGGCACAGCCAGGGGCACAGGAGGGACAGGGACAGGAAAGGGTCTGTGCTGTGGGAGCTGCACTTTGGAAGTGTCAACGCTGCCCTGGGAATGGCCCAGGAGGCACAAGGCATCCATACAAGCATGGGGGAAAACAGGAATGAACCCAGCCCCAGGCTGCAGCCCCGGGAGCTCTCGGAAATCTGAGACTCTTGAAGGGACAATTCGTTTTAAGGATTGTTTTTACAAATTGTTTTTCTGGTAGTTTGCTTTTTTCTAACGGTTCTAAGGGTTAAATGGTTTCTTGTTTTTATTACTAAGTTGTAACTTGTAACTACAAGCAGTTAACCTGCAGCATGTTAGCCTGAAGGATTGTGATCTCACCAGGCACTCCTGGAATGAGTGCTGCTGCTCCAGTGGTACTTGGGACCCATCGCTGGCTGAGGGGAGATAGCTTTGTCAAACTGGGGGGAAAAACCTCATCCAAATTAAACCCATGCTGTCTCCTGTCACCCTGCCTAAACAGGGCCCTTGCAGGTAGGATAACAGAGAACACTTTACATTTTTTAGTAAAAAGGAAGGGAGGAATTGTCGCAGCACAGCTGGTTTGTAGCTGGACAAGATAAATCTGGCTGTAACAAATCCAATTTGGCTTACCTGGCTCATTCTAGAAACAAGTCCCTGGGTGAACAATGAACTCAAACAGAGCCCTCAGCCCACCTTGTTCAAGCCTGGATGCAGACACAGCACTGGCCAGAGATGTGGGCAGAGAGAGATCCCAAAGAGTCAGCTATCTAAACCCAGGAGGTTCAAACCCCCTATGAAAAGGGCAGCCATAATAAACTCACTGCTGTTTGCTGATGACCCTCGGTGAGCTCGTGTCACCTCTGTCCCCAACCAAGGACCCCTGAGGTAATACCTTCTGTGACACAGGAGCTGCTGCAGCCCCTGCATCGCTTGGTATTTGACAGGCTGCAGGCACTCACCAGGTTCTCCAGACTGCAAACCAAAGGCCTGCAAACTCGTGCTGCTGCAAAGGCATCTGAATGATTTCCCTGGTGTGGCTCCCTTTGCAGGGCATTGCAGGACTGCTGGCAGGGGCACCCGTGGGAGGGATGGTGGCTCCAGGTCCCTCCCTGCTCTGGGGTGCCACCAGGGCACAGTGAATGCACTGTGCCCTAAATTAAGTGAAACAAACATTTATAAATGCGTATTATAAAGTCGGCTTTTCGCAAATATTAAGGTGAATGCTGTATGTATAGAAACCTCGCTGTAAAGATATAGTTCTCATTTCTGCTATCAGCCAAACTTAGCCATGGTAGTGGGATAGCTGATACATGGTTATGCCTGTAATTGAATGTTTGGTCAAGATAACATCCAGCAAACACAGGATGAGGCCCCTGCTGCTGACATGCCAACTATCAACACCGACCCTCCGTGGAAAGTATGGACCAAGGCCCAAGCTGGAGGTGATGGATGAAGACACAGCCAAGGAACAGGCATGCTCTAAAAAAGGCAGACCCAAGGAAGGACCATGATAAACAGATGCTAGAATATAGAAGTGGATTTGTAGAAAATCGGCTGATGCAATGAAAAGTGTATTTAAAGAAGACCTCTGAAGCTGCAGGTGTGCACTCGGCTGGATGCCAAGTCACCTGGTCAGGTGGTCTGGCCGTAACTCCTTTGCTTATTTTGTCTCCTAATTGTCTTTTTTCTTTATTAAACCTATTTCTTAAATTTTACCAGGAAAGTGAACCTCATTTTTCACACAAACTGCATTCACAGTTGCTGTGAGCAAGCTGCCTCCCATAGTACCAGACTGAGCGGGGCAATCCTCACATCCCTAAGGAATACTCTCATTTTCTTTGCACCAAGGGCAGGGAAGCAGAGTCTCTCAGAACTGAGGAAACCTTGTTTGCTGGGAGGCATCAGAGCCATGGCTGCACAGAGACTTGGCTCATTCCCTGTCTTCTTGAGAGAAACACAGCAAGAAAACAGGGCTTGAAAAGAGCCAAGTAGTCAAGACCTGCAAAACCAAATGTACTGTTCTGTTTTCATTTTCTTCAGTGAGGGAATATTAACTTGCCTGTATTAACTTCAGTTTTAGAAGATGCTGTGAGTTTATTTTGATATGAAAGATTCTTTACAGCACTCTCTATACTTCAATTCTTATTTTAGTTTAACTTAATTAAAAGCTTTTTGAGATTCTCTTCATGAGACAGACTTACTCACTTTCAGTAAGAGAATATAGATAATTATACCACTCCAAACATTTAGAGATACAGTGAACAAAGTAAGGCTGTCCAATTTGTTGTGCTAAAATAGTGTCTGCTTTATTATTTTATATATTGGGCAGGCTTGGTGACTCTGGATAAGATCCTGGTTATGTTTCAGGGCCCACTTTAGAATAAAACTTATTCTCACCAGAGCCAATGTGTCAGAAGATCAGGAATGAAACCATTCCTGAGGAAAACACCTCCCCAGGCCAGTGACACCTCCATACCTTTAAAGAAAATGAATATTGCAGTGTCAGCTCTCATGAGCTCATAGAGGCTGCAGCCAAGTAGAAAGTTTATCCATTCTCTTTAAATTATACCTGTTTAATCACTTCCTACCATCCTATCCATACACCTTACTTGGAATCTCAACAAGGGGACTTCTAAAATTGATATAATTATTTTTCTGAAATAAAGAACAAGTAATAAAAAGTTGTATACTTGTACAGCTAGATATTTTTATTAACAGAATGCATGTAAAAATGCATAGAATGTATAAATCCATAGAAATATGTCTTGCACTGGTACTTTGTAAAAAAAAGTCTTTTGTACATATTTTATTAAAGAACCTCAAATCTAAATATTTTATTGTGTGACTAAACATAGATTTTACAAATCAAAATATGTTATCCTGGACTGACTGTAACTTTGCACAGAATTAAAATATATTATCCTGAACTGACTGTAACTTTGCACAGATAAATACTAGCATTCATTCAGGAGTCCAGACTGGGAAAATCCTGTTGCATACAAATAACCAGGAATATTAAAATGTATGCTCCATCCACAGCGATCCAAAGGGAATCAGATCGAAGGTCTGGATATGTGTTTTCTAAATTAAAAATTCAAATCAGAACATGTAAAGTAGTTTAAAATAATAATTACATGAATCCCAATTAAGTAATACCCAGTAATTACAATGAGTGCTGTTAGCAGATTCAGAATAGGATTTGGGTGCAAGGCAGTGCCACGAACACAGCCCCAGGCAGGTGCACCCAGACACCGAGAGGAGGGGGAATCACAGGTGTGTTAGAGACCAGTGAAATCCCCTCACTGCTCTGGGCTTTATGCTACTCAGGCAACTAAAACCTTGTTGGTTTGGAGTTTTGCAACTTTTATGGGCTAAAATGTTCTTAAAGAATGAATCCTGGGCAGAGTTCAGAAAAAAAATTGTGATACAAAACCAATTTATAACCAGAGAATTGTGTATGCTCTGATCAGCAACAGGAAATCAGTTACTTGTGTCTAAACTTTAGCTTTTGCCTTCTAGTGCCTCACCAGGTGCTTCAGAGGACAATTTGAGTGATGACTTTATCTGCATTTGTGAATGCTGCCTCAGGAACCAAAGTTTTACCTTTCATAAGAAGCAGATGAAACAGAGCACGCTTTAGATTTAGTTATCTGTGCTTGAAAACTTAGCAGTCTGCAGCCAAAAAGCATGATTACATGTTGTGAAAACTGTCTTGGAAAACTTATTATTGACAAAAATATTTATCTTGAATTTGTGGCAATTTAAGGGGTAATAATTTGTTTGTTTGGTACTGCATGCTAAAAAGACATAATACTGAAATACCCAGGAACCTCTACACTCCATGTGCACCCTTCCTTTTTATGCAGCATTTGGGAGCATGTGTGATATCCAGACTCCACAATTTCCAGCTGTATTGGGAATGAAGGATTGCACATCATGGGACTGCCAGTAAACCCAGTTCACATCTGACTGCTGCTCCACTGTATTTTCCCCCACACTCCTATAAAGATGTACCCAAATTCTGTGTTCTGAAGCTTAGCTGTTTAACAGCACCTATTCCCTTAAAGCATTCCACTAAAGGAATCTGAAACTTCCTCTATTTTTGATCTGGAGAGACTGACTTTACCCATGCACAGCAGATCGCATTCAGTGTCTCAAAATACAAATTCAGTGGAAGCCACATTGTACTTGTGATGTTACCACAAACACGGAATCATTTCTACAAAACAAAACAGATAAGATGAGGCTTCTTGAAATATCTCCAGTGTGGTGACACTTTATTTTCTATATAAAACATCCCGTTCTATATTTTAAAGTCATGTTTGTAAATAATCTTTTCCCATCATGATGCTTTTCAGCTATCTGATTCCAAAGTGCTCTTCTACTGAGGGCCTGAGACTACAAATGTGCCGCAAACATAGGGTCCAAAAGAAAAATCTGCTGGAGGAACTGGAGCCAGATTCAGATATGAACAAAGGCTTGAGAGAGACTTTGTACATGTGGTAGAATGTGCATCCCTTCAGCCTCGCATGTGTGCTGTGTGCTCTCTCTCTCTCTCTCTCTCTCTCTTTTTTAGAGCCAGAAAATCTTTTGTAAAAACTTTTCCTTTTTTTTTCCTTCCAAATTTCAGTGGTTTGCCCCCTCCCCTAAACGCACTAAAAATCTGGTGGGAACTCACAAAGTCATTGTTCTGAGTTTCAAAGGCTGCCTAATAAGAGTAATGACAGAAGAGAAAAGAAGTGAGAACTTTCATCCCAGCTTCTTGCAGGTTTAGATTACAAATTGTAGGCTGCCATTCTCCAGGCACATGCCCAAATAAACAAGTAACAAAGCCCAGAATGACGCCAGGATGCGCTGAACATTCAATTCCTGCACTAGTTAGCAGGACAAACAGGCAGCACGTGCTTTGGAAATCAGGCTACAAACTCTGCAAGGCCAATTTCTGACAGCTTGGAGGAATGGAGGTCCCAAACATGGCAGGAATGGCTTTGGGGATGTTTCAGACTAGATGGATTTATTTTTCTGAATCCTGGTTCTCCTTTAGCTTTCTCTTTGTGACAAAACCTCCTTGGTCAGACACAGTAACCCAAAGCCCTGCCCATATCTTCTCATGGGCCAAAGGAGGCAAGTAATCTCCAAAAATTCCTGAATCTGTGGTCCAAATCACTAACTATTGACATGAAGGTAATGCCTTCAAACATTTTCAATAAAAGCTCAAAGCATACTGCAGAAAAATGTTTCAAGAAGGGCAAAAAGTCTCCCAAACATATCTGATTTCCATTTCCACAATTAACACACATTTTAAGAGTCACAGCCTCCACAGCCATGCAGCCCTGAAGAGCTCAGGGGTCTGTGGTTCAACTGAATCATCTGACTTTCAAGCAGAGGACATCTATTTTAGTTCATCAGACTTTCTAAAATTAACCGAGGTTCACAGCTTGGTAAAAAAAAAATACATACTGAAAGCAGCCCTCTAAATCTGGATTGCATACTGATAATTAAAGTTCCATATTCTGAAGGCTTTTCTCAGGGTTTTTTTGCTTCTTTCCAGTAAAATCATAGAGAATGGAAAACTAACATTGAGAACAAGCTGAAAGGAGCAAGCTGACTTCCACAGTTCTCAGAAATACTAAAGGATTGAACAAAACACACAATGTCATGGTCAAAAAGGTGCAACAGGATCTATTTTTGTCTTAAAGAAAAATAAGCTGTTAACAACAGAAATACATTTAGCCTTACAAAAAAAAAAAAAAAGAACCATTTTGTCATATTATTATTAATATGTCTATTATTTACTGAGATCAGGGTGGCCTATCAAGAGATTCTTTTAATATAAATAATTCCTCTTGACTCCACACAAGACCTGGCAGTCTGAAGGCAGAACTGGCTTTCCTTTATCCTTTCAGTATGATAGAGAATCCACCACCTAAATCACAAGGATTGCTTTTTGGAGTCTGTCTGTCTACCTTGCTTCCTGCCTTCCCTCCCTCCCATGTATCTCCATGTGTGGGGGTATCTTTTAAGACTTCAGACTTTGTAATTAAACTAATTTCTCTTGATGCACAGTCTCAGTTGTCCTTAAAACCCTTAAATCACTTATACCTTGTTAGCTCTCCCTCAGGTTTGTGCAATATTAGAGGCTCAACCAGAGCACAGCTTTCTCTCATTTGTTGCACTGCAGGCTGAGGACAGAATTTGAGCAGCCTTGTTGTGAGTGAGACTAGGCAGTAACGCTTGTGGTAATGTGTCATATATCAATTAACATCTCCCCAGAGCCCTAACTTAAGCCAGGCCTGGGATTTTAGCACTGAACATCAAATCTATGGAGCCATTCATCTTCTTTACACCATAATCCCAAACATTCAGCCTCCCCCATGCTCTCTTCCATCAAAAGAATTCCTATCAGTGGTACTTCCTCCTCCCTCCCAGCTGAGCAAATCCTTCCTCCTGTCCATGAAAAACCCCACACTCCTGTTCTGGCTGCTCAGCAGAGTCATTGCCAGGCTCAGTTTTACCCTCACAGGAGCTCTGGGCACCCCCTGCTCCATCTCTAACTGCTTTGGCCTCTGTCATTTATCAGCAATCCAACACATCCACTCTCTTCCTGCTCATTTACAGTCACAAATCTTTTTCATCAAGGAACATTAACATTTTCCACGTGTGGGGAAGGTTTCTGTCCTGCAGAGAAACAGTATCAGCTGTTTTATTTTAACTTCATCACCAAGCTACAGACTTTCACCACCCTCTTTAATTTTTCAGAGCAGTCAAAAACTGCATAAATTTCAGAGATTTTCCCACAATAAACTACTACAGCTGAATTCTATTTGTGCCCATGGTTTCCTAAGGGTTGAGTTATTGCTTTTTTCCTATTTCACTTCTTTCAACGACATGGCTTAAGATGGTTCTGTCAGGTGCTTTTCATTTATTTCAATAATCTGATACCTAGAGCATCTGGTTTGATTTTCCACTAAAGCCCTTTACAGGGGCATATAAGCTTTATAATTCAAGTTAATAAAGGTAAACGATTGTGAAGTCAGAAATGGAAGAGGAGAATACTAAAACAGGCACAGAAAAGACAGGAAAATACCAACAAAAGCATTATTTCTAACTCCACAAATTCATCCATCCGCTATGTGATCAGAGTTATGTCCATTTCTCACAACTGCAACGCAGAGAAATTTTGTCTGAACAAACTTAGGGTACAGATTCTTCTCTGTGCTGAAGAAATCAATCCCATGCATCTTTTATAGCTTCCTGAAAAATCCTAAAGTATATATTTATGTCTGATTTGTTTTGGTCTTTAGGTTTATATTGTACAGCAAATTGTAGCACAATAAAATGTATTGATTTTATCTATACAATACATGGACAGTGGGATAAGAAAAGCAAATGTACACAATTTACTAATTTGTTCAGGCAGAAGGTTCAAAAACAAAGACGCAAACAGAAAAATATTTCTATCGGTCTACTTAAGTTAGAAGTTTACATGAGAAATAACATTCATGGAGCAAGTGGAAGTAACATTTATGTGCAGTATTATAAGCCACAGTCACTTTAAATCCTGTGTTTCCACCCTCATTAAACCTCTGCTCAGAGGAGTCCTGCTGATAAAATATGAGTTGGTTCTTTTAGAGCAATATCATTACCTGATGGCTTTGAAAGAACCTTATTTTTCAGAGGGAGAGGAGAAGTGAGCTGCATTCCCTGGGATTGCACAGGCCCAGCTCCCCTGGGCATGGTTGGTGTGGGAACAGGGAATGAACACGCCCAGGTGTGACAGAAATGCTGAATTACACAGGGTAATCCTGAGGTGGCATTTTCTGGTGCTTACTGAGAAAAAAACAAACTCAAAACCCAGAAACATAACTCTGATCCCTATTCTGAGAATTATTTAGGTCTTGACAGCCCAGTTGGTCGCCAGGAGTCATCCTGACATCCTTGTACTCTTCTGCACTCTTTCAAAACTAGCAATTTAATTTCACTTTCCAGTATTTTCCAAAAGTGATGAAACTCCCAGTTTTCCTACTGCCATTAATTTCATAGGACCTGGCAGATAGAAGCTCAGTGGGCTCTACATCATTGCTGAAATTCATGTAGGATAATCCCCAGAGCTCTCAGCAGTCATGCTAAACCAAAAACATGCACAGAAAAGTAATATTTCCCATTTTTGTGTACCAAAAACTGTTGCTGCTGGTGTAATTTGTACTTCTGCTACTTTATCACACAGTGCTGACAGGGCTGCAGTAGCACAACTCAGCACTGCTTTGCTGTTTCGTTTTTGAGAAATATTTCCAAGAGATTTGGTGCCTTATTACGGCCTCATTAGAGAGGAACAAAAAGACACATAACTGTCTAACAGCCTGTGGGGCTTTCATAGCATGGAGATTGCTGGGATAGAAATGCTTGAAAGTACTCCTAACAGGGCCAGATGCAGCCCCAAATTCCCTTTATGGAGAATAAACTCGGGGTACTTGTTTCATTATTTCCATCCCATAGGAATAATGCAAACCAGCTGCAACAGAAGCAAGAGTTCTGACTTGGATTAATAAAGCCATAAATCAAAGTTTAAACTAAGTACCCATTCCCATCTAAATGCTGTTAAATTCTAGTGCTTGTCGAAGTGTAATTCTTCTTATTTGTGGGTTTTTGTTTTGTTGTTTTGGTTTTTTTTTTGCCCATGGAACCTCCATTTCACCGTGGGAGCCCACGGAAATGCAGGATGGTGTTTGTGCAGCTCTGTGTCCCAGAGCTCAGGCAGGTGAGACAGGATTCCTCTGTGTGCAGGTGCATTTTTCCTGGGGGGCACTCAGGAATGACGTGCACATTCATGGGATGATTTCCATAGGTATCTAAAGATGCTGAGAAATGCAAAATATCTGCCCTTATACAAGGATATAATGATGTCTTTACAGCTGTCCTTCCAATAATTGCCTCCTAGGCCAATAAACGGTGTACTGTTCATAAATCACATTTTAGGGAACTGAACCTGGTTTGCAAAGCCAACAACAACGAGGTGTTGATGCTCTGAATCCTTCATAGCAATCCACACCCTATTTCTGCCCAGTCAGGCTGTATGACCAACACTGTCCCTGTACCCTCCTTTTTACAGAACTGCTTTCATTCCCTCATTTTTGGGATGAAATCAGTGGTGTAGCTGTCTCTGCAGCAGCCTCTCTGAACGTGATAGACTTGGGGGTGTTTGGGCCAGGCTCTCACAAATATAGACAAGAATTCCTCGGATTATTTTACCCTGCAGCTGGTGAACCTCCTGTCTCTTTAGGCTCCAGAAAGTAACAGATGCCAGTCAAGTCCAATATTCAGAATTACTGGGAACTTCGAGCCCTTCTAAACCATTCCTGCATGAAAAGTATTAAACATGAACCCTTCCCAAGCATGTTCCAGCACAGAACTGCAGGGCTTGAACAGCAACAGCAGCAGGAAGCTCAAATGTCCTGGTTATCTGCAACAGCTGTGCAGGACGAAGATCAAAGCAATATATGAAATGGCAATTTTTAAAAGACACTGAGGGAGGCTGAGCCATAAGAGTCTAGAAGAGAAGTTCATTGCACTTACATGTGCACTTACAATGTTTATGAGTCTCTAGGCCTGAGTAAATGAGCCAACACTAAATAAAAGGAAGCAGTCAGAAAGCTGTCATTGTGATCTACTACAAATTTCAACCTCATTTAGATTTACCCACTCCTCATACCTCAATTCAATTCAAAAGAGTCAAAATCCTTCTATAACCTTGTCTTCCATAATGGAATAAATCAACAAGCAGGATTTAACTGAGGCAAAAAGGGAATAAGACTGAACGTGCTATAAGAATATAGGAAGGAATGATACAGAAAAGATCTGTTTCTGGTTATACTTTATATGTATAGTCACCAGAGAATAATGACCATTTTGCAATAAGAAACAAAAAAATACTATTAACTCTAGCAACATCTACTACGGGGGCAGGCACAACAATGTTTGGCCACAGTTAGAGAGGGGCGTAATTATATCCAAGATTTAAGTTCTGATTGCACATAATTCATATGAAAGACTTTTTACTGTTGGGGATTTAAAGTAGCAATCTTGTTTTAATGAACAGGTAGAGTCTATCCAGAGAATATCCTTGTGCTGAAAATAAGTGTTGATTTTCTTTTTTTCTCATACATATTTTAAAGCATTTTAAAGTCCAAGTGTTTAGGTTGCAGATCAGAGTGATCAGCTGGTATTGCAGCAAGGGCATCTCGGTGCCACTGCACTGAGCCAGCTCTCCAGGAGCTGGCCCTGCCCTCCCACAGGGACGGGCTCACCTTTGGGGCTGAGCTCTCAGGGGCTGTGTCTCCCTTTTCTCAGTCTGGCCTTTGCCAGCAGGGCTGTGCAGACCTCAGTGCTAATCAGGGGCTGCAAACCAGCCAAAGGAAAGCTGTGCAAACAAGCCAGGGCAGGTGAAAGCCTTTCTGCTTGCCTTGGCCAGGAGTAAATGGTGAGCGCTCAGGCACGTTATGTATCAAACCCCAGCAGGCTACTGACACCCCAAAGCACAACAGAAACAAAAATCCTTAGCTGGAGGCAGAAATCACTGCACATGTGACAGAATGAGAGGCCCTTCTAATAGGCATTAAAAAATTAAGTTTCTAAGACAGTACATTGGCAGCAGCCATTGACTTTATCTGTACGTTTGGGAGGACATTGAGGAGCAGCTTTTCAATCTGAAGGATCAAATCTGACACAATTCATCAGACAATAACAGTGAAATCAAAAAGACAGTAACTGGAAAATGTAATCCTCCCCTGAAATTCTCCTCAGCTCACCATCTGCTTCCATTCTATTACATCCCACTGGGGACTCACTGTCTTGCAACATCTCCTCTGGGTGGAATTGCCACAGATGTAGCAGGCAGGGCTGATAGCTCTGCTGCAGGACCCCAGCCAGGCTTTGGGGGACACAAAAGGCAGCCTGCACCTTCCCCAGGCAAAGCGCATCACACCAGGAACGGGGAACCCAAACCCAACATCACAGCAGAGCAAAGCTGGAGCTCCAGAAAGCAGCCAGGTTTTCCTGGAGTGAAAGCGGCAGGACTGAGGCACCAGGATGGAAAATTTAGGAGCATTTAACTGCAGTGGTTATTTCCTCAGAATGCCCTCAAACACAAGCAGTGCCCGCAGTTGTCAGAACTGTTTTGCTGACACAGAAATGCATTGTTGGTGCCATGGACGTGTATGGAACCACTGTGACAGGAATTTCTTTGAAGGAAAGTGCTCCGAGCCATCTGGGAAGAATAGCAGCCAAGCAGAGCTGACTGAAATGCTATTCGCAGTCTTCCACAACTCCACGAGACTAAAATGGTGGAAATTCTATTTTAAAAGATATATAATCCCTACAGCATAGGGAGAGCAGGGAACACTGTGATCTATCAATTATCCACTAGAGGTTAGGACATTGCTACCAACCCAAATACATTATCAAAGGTTATTCTTTATATATTAACTTACCCCTACCTGTACTTATTGTTGTGTGATGTATGCCACACATCTCACAGCTCTGAGAGCTCGGGGGGAAAAAGATTCTGTTTTCCTGTTAATTTGTTCTTTGTTCTCTGCAATTCAAAGTGCATGTTCTTTGAACAGGATGTGTAAGTGACCATTTCTGCTCCCAAAGAGAGTTTCATCAGCAGCAAAGGAACAAAGATGAAGCTGTTTAACTTATTCATCTGAGTTTCAACTGCAGCTGAATTCAGTGTGGCAGAAACGGGATCCTGAATGCCCCAACCATCTTAGAGCACTTGAATCGACTTCAGCTATGAGCAGGAAATCTGAATCCTGCCCAGGTGAAGAACAGAAAGTTTTTATAAATAAAGCTTCCTATTATTTTGGGTACTCACTGTTTATTCCCATAACTATCAGACAATGTGTTCCACCCAGGAACACGAAGTGTTGGCCTGGTGTGGGTGAGCTCCTTTGCCCTCCAAGCCCATTTTGCAGAACTTCTCCCCTCAGCTCCAGCCCAGCCGTGCACACAGGCATGTTTTCATCTTTCCCCACGCCAGCACCCCCGGGGGCTCAGGCCACTTTGCTGAAGTCAAATCCATGTGGAACAGTTTCTTCACTAAGCCACAATCCTTTGGGAACTGACAATCCCTATCCTGGTGTGATAACACTAATTAGAGATTCATTCAGTGCTGGAGAAAAGCTGCCTGCATGGCCCTTCCTTGCTGAAACATGGAAGCACCACACATTGAACAGAGTCTGCAATGACCCTGCCCACCACACTGCCTCCAAATCCTCCAAGTTTTAGACAATGACATCTTTTAAATTCTGTTAGGAGAACCATTACTTCATACCTTGCAAACAGCAAATAAAATATTGTCAGTTATCATATATTATATACCACAAAGGACTCTTAAAGGAATTAAAAAATGAATTTACCTAAAATTTCCCCCTTTTTTTCCTGATCAAGTTTTATTTATTATTACTAAGGTGAACTCTCATGATCACTTCAAAATATAGTAATAAATTTCAAGCCAGGCAAAGGAAAGAAATTGATGTTACTATTCATATTTTAAGATATATTATGTGTTAAAATTCATTTGGTCTCTTACTGAAATGCCAGAACATCGAAATGCTGAAATGCTTGCACCTCATTTTTTGCAAAAGGTCATGTTGATTTTTCATGATGAAAAGTTCATACCTTCCCACTTAGCAAAAATGGGAAATACGACAAAAACAAAATATGTTTAATGAGAAACTTCTGATGTACTGAATTCATGTCCTCTCAGACTGGGTAAACTAAAGCAGAAAACAAACAGTTCTTTACAACAGCTGGCAAGGATCTTAACATGCAAGAAAACCAGGAAACTCCTGAAACCTTTACAAATCCATTTGAAAACCCCTCCATCAGCTTCATTTCAGTTCCTTGAAGTCTGGAAGCCTCCAGGGATTTTGGTCCCATTAAAAGCCTGTGACAATGCATCAGTTTAGACAGATTTAGAATGAACATAGTTTCTTTTTTTTTTTTTTCCATCATTTATTCTACTCTAAGTCTCTCTTTAATTTCTTGCTGAGTGATGAACATACATCTATTGAGCCTCAATGTCTGATAGGATATTACCTTTCTTACTTTGCAATGCAAATGCAATAAAGCATTAGGAATGTTCTAAATAGACAGTTCTAAATACAAGAATGTTTATTGTATCTGTTATTTTTCTGACAAATTGTTTTTGTGAAATTATTATTCTGCTTGTGTAACGCAAAGCATGATTATATTAAATTAATTGGAAAACTATGTTTCACATTTGCACATTTTCAGTATTTTATTTCCTCATAAACGTTTGAAAACTGTGGTGCTTTGGGAAACCATTTAAGGACTGGAATACCTCATGAACAGCAGCTCTCCCCATTCACATTCAGGAGCAGTTCTTTCAGGAGGACCATTACCAAAATGGCTCGCCTTGGTTTTAGAAAATCCATTTTAACCTAAGAACAAACTCACTGCTTGGAATTTCAAAGCATCCTGGCACAATGGGGTTTTCATGTATTTCAAATTCCACTATGCTGTGGTTCCCTCCCTCTCCTCCCACTGCTGCTGTGCCGTAAATCAATTAAATGTTTGTCTCCCAGCACCTCCCCTTCACACAGGTTTGATCAAGGCAATGGCCACTACTCTGAGAACGCTTGTGGTCTCCAGGGCCAGGAACAGGGAAAAATCTGGAATGTGGAATATCTGGAATGTCAAATATTGTCCTCAGTGGGAGCCTGTAGCCCTGATTTCATGCCTGAGATGTTTTGGTTTCTGGAAATTCTTTTCCCAGGCGATTTTCTGTAAACAAGAGAAATGTTTTTGTAACTGTACCTATGTTTATCCATTCTTTCTCACAGGAGAGGTTTCTTGATGAACATCTGTTTTAACCAATGTGATTGAAGAGGTTTGCCTTTGTTTCACCAATCAAATTGGTCTGTGTAAAATAGTATGAAAGAGAGACATATCTCAAAAATAAAGTCATTTTTCCTAGCCTTCTGAAAGATCTCGGAGTCTGTGTCGGTGTTTGGTGCACAACAGCGATAGGAGCCCGCCCAGCAGGGATCCCAGGAGTGGCAGCACAAACCCCTGGGGCTCACAGTGTCAATGTGCCTGCCCAGTGCAGCCCCTGAGGGCAGGAGCTGCCTGGATCCATCACGGCACTGCGAGCTCCCAGGGGCTTGTCTGGGATTGTTCATAACCCTGCTTTGTGATCATTCCAGCGGTAGAATGCTGGGAGCACCTCATTAGCTTATGCAAATTGCTATGTTAATGAGCCCCACCTCTCCTGAGCCAGGTCAGGACTGCTCCACCCACGTGGATCTGGGAGTCCCTGGGACATTCTCTGTTCCACTAAAGGTAACAACAAAGGTGTGGGATTGTTATGGGATACGATGCTGCTCCCCAGCCCCACTGCCCTGGTGTCACCACACACATCCCCTGCTGTGCTGGCCAATAACTGGGGTTTAATGAGCTGTTGGTGCCACCAGAAAGGGCCCTGGAGATGTGAGGGCTCAAGAGCTGCCGTGACATTCAGTCAGTGCCAGGTCACTCGCTCCAGATCCGTGCCTGTATCCACACCCACCGTCCCAGGCCTGGATCTCACCTGCGACCCTTTTACAACTTCTTTCTCACTTGCAGTGATGAGAAAAACAAAGGCCATCATCTTCACTCATTTCCCCCCTATAATTCACCTTGGCTGCAATGCCCTTCCCAGTTAATAAAACTGAGGCTGGAGATGTGTTATGACTCCAGCCACATCATCTTATTGTCATCTCTTATCTTAGATTTAGATCATAAGCTTTATGAGGCAACGTCTGTGTTTTTGGGCTCATTTTATACAGTGGCTGGTGCCCAGGCTTAATTCAACACCATGGCTCCTAGGAATTGTCACTAGTGATAAAAACAACTGTATTAATGAGCATGCATTATCAATAATATCATTAGTGTTATTCTCTGATAAATGTCATCATTTCAAAATCAATGTCAGGCAATTATTTTAAAATATACACTGGATGGATTATTTTCTAATAACCCTACAAATGTGTGTCTTGGTCAAACAAAGAGACAAATTCAGCTCCAGCTAAGCATGAAATACTCTGTAATGTTTTTCATTATGAGGTTACATATGAGGCTGTTCATTAGACAGACTAAATAAGCAGACGATAAATAAAAATTGAAAGAGAGAAATGTTCGGGGCATCAGGATAAACTCAGCAAAGCTTCTAGTTTTTCTCTGATAATCAGACTTTGCAGGCCTCCTGGATTCCTACAAGAGGAGCTCTGCTGCCCTTTGCCAGTGGTGCCAGGCCAGGCCAAACAGCTGGAGCTGTCCAGGGGCAGTGGGAGCTCCTGCCCCTCTTGTCCTCCCTGGGTTTGGGGTCAGAGCCTTCCCCACCAAGCCCAGCTTTGGTCCGTGGCTTTAATGAAAACCACTTTATGGTTAATAATTAATTATTGCTCTCCCTTGGATTATTGGTTTAAGGGCAATTAATTGATGACTAATGACAGGGATGCTGGTATAAAAAACCTCTCTTTTGTGCTGCCTGCACTCTCTCCCATGGAAGCAAGCTGTGTTTGCCACCTATTTCTTCCAGCTAAGTAATGATCATTTTGCAAGAGCATTACCAGTGTTTCTGGGCTATATATAGAGATACACGTGTAGCTGTGCATTAGGCACCATCAGTGTGCTTCTTCCTTCACTTATCATTTCTACCATGAAAGAAAAGATGAGGATAATGTATACAGAGCATTTAAGAGTATTTGTTTCTCCTGAATGCACTCATTTTGGTGATATTCATCATCATTAGGCACAAGGTTGGCTTCCATTCCTTTTTATTTTGGTGAAGAAAGCTTTCTCCCAGCAGTATTTGCACTTGTACAGATTTGGATCCTCCCACTGGTGGAAGCTGTACGTACTAGCTGGATGCAATGAGTGAATTGAAATTACAGAAATATGTACATAAATATTCATCTCTTTAGGCTGTTTTCACCTCCTTTCCCCTCAAAAAAAGCTGAGTGCTGTAGTCAGTGGATTAAGGCACCCTGAGCAAGGATGGGGAGGAATCAGGTATCAACTTCCCAGTCACTAAAGCCATTGCAGTGACCTTGCCTTTCACAGAAAAGGACTGGGACACGTTAATGCTTCAATCAGCTGCTTCTTTGTCCCCTCCCAGGGACAGAATGTCTCCTTGTGTGAGTGATGTGCAGCCTGTGCATTGCTCTGGTGGCGATGGCATTTTGCTTTCTCTGCTTTTACAGGAATTAGGAACACAGAGCAGTGTCCCTCCTAGAAATGAAGCTGTCTAACGACTTGGGGTTTGCTGTGTGATATTTTAAATGGTGTAAAATAAGTGAAACCAAGTATCCCTTTTTCCGTAACTACCAACTAATATTTCTGTATCTTGAGGAATAAGATACATTACAGAGATCATTCTCTCATTGCTCTACCAGAAACAGGCACCTGCAGACTACTCAAAATAAGTAGGATAGAAAATTATTTTCATGTTTCTACATATAAAGAATTTGGGATTGAAGTTACATTTCTCAACATTGAACACAACAGTGTCTCTAGAGGTCATTCTTACTAGTCAGTGACAGCAGTCTGAATCTAGAAGTTATTAGTGTCAGAAAATGCCCCTTTTTACCCAGCTCTGCAGTGAGAGCTCTGTGGAGTGGGCAGAGGGGATGAAGTGCAAATGCAGGGCAGCCTCAAGCACCCTGTGTCATGGAGGACACGCTCGTGTCCTGTCTGTGTGGGAAGAGGGACAGGCTTCCCTTGCCCTTCCTTTGCAGCACTAAATCCATTTGTTACATCTGTAGATTGCCTTTAGATACTCACCTGCACCCGGACATTCAACCTGCCTTCATGAAATACCCAGGTCCAGCAAGAAATGGAAGTACAGTGACTACTGCAGTGTTCTTGGGTGGGTCTCTGAAAGTTGCTGTATGCTGGCATAAAATATATCCATGACCTCAGAAAATTTCCTGAGCACTGGCTTGGAAGTGAGAATTCCCATTACAAAAAACAAACAGACAAAAAATCTTATCTGCTTCTTCTGGAAGTAACTGATGCAGTGAGATTAAATGACTTCACCAAAGAAAGACAAGAGTCAGGTCGCTCCCTTTAGACCCTTAATATGTCAGATACACATTTCATTTTGTGTCATCACCTACAGTGGTTCACAAGGACACACAACAAGGTAATTTAAGGAATGTGATTGAAAAATTTCATGGAGTAAGGAACCTCAACATGTTTTTAAAATGCAGGAGAGTTAGATGCCTAACACATACCTTGATCTGGATTTCCCCTACAAGCAATTGAACAATTAGAGGACAANTTAATTGGATTTCCCCTAAAAACAATTTAAAAATTAAAGGAAAAAAAAAAAAAAAAAAACAAAAAACATTGACAGCAATTCACTGTCATTGTAGCCTGGAAATTAAAATGCCTTTGAAAATAGAGACAGCTCAGGTGACATGTTTGTACTGTGCCTCCTTTTTTGGTAGGAGGATACCCATTATTATCCAGCAACATTGAAAAAATGTTTTTCTCCCACTGGCTCTATCAGATTACACCCCTCCATCACTTTCTCTCTTCACTTAGTGATGGCTGAGTTTGGGCAAATGTCTGCAATAAAACAGCTCCTCCTTACAGAGCAAAACAAACAACACATGGTAAATTTAATGCAACCAATCATTTCCCTCTCCAAACGACTGTCATTGCATTTGCTCCTGATAGTAAGTGACAGCTGTGTTTAACGAGCTGGAAGAACAGGTCAATAAAACATATATATATAAATATATATGTATATGCATGGTGCTGAAGTGTCTATTCCATATATGCAGACATTAAGGCAGTTCATGGTGTTTTACCCTCCTGCACAATTTTATCATAATGACAGAGCACCGCAGGTTCCATCAAACAAGATTAAAGATTATTTCCTCACACAATACTGCCAGTAATTCCTGAGTATTTAAAATGCATTTTTCAGATCTGTGGGTTGGTTCAGACGATCAGAGACCACAGCAAGGATGTCCTTGCCTGGCTCTGTGGAGTTCATTACTCCATTACTGAAACACGAGCCCCTTGCCTGTTCCAATGCTGTTTTCCTACTACTTCCCAAGCAAGAGTTATCTCTAGGAATCAGCTGCTCTGCACATTTTACTAATGCACATAAACATTTCAGAATTACAAACCTAGAGGGGTGAGAAGCTGCTAAACCCAAATAGTTTTGAGAGCTATTCCTAGGGAACACTGTAGCATTTTCCTACTGTGGAAAACCCAAGGCATCCCTATGCAGTTGCTGTTGGTGGCAGAACCCCCCACCAAGGATTTGCCTGACACTCCCAGCACTTCCAAGACCCAAATTCCTCTCTGGATATTTATTGTCAGATCTTCTCTTAGCCCCAGAAATTGAGGATTTCTTAAACCAATGTACTCAAAAAAAAAAAAAAATAAAAGCAATAAAGGCACAAGGTTACAATTTCAGTGCTTAAAGAGCATTTGAACATCATTAGCCCAGTCAAGGATATTCTCCAAACTGAGAGAATGTGAACTGTTCCCAGTCAGGAATCCAGGGGCACAGCACAGCTCAGACCAACAGCTCAGAGTCTCCAATTGCAAGCTTAGAAAGAACCCTGGCAATAAAGTGCCCAAATAACTACAGCAGATAATGATCCTCAAAGCACTGTGCAGGCATCTGGGATTGGGACTTGAAAGAATCCAACTTCTTGGCTCCATTCTTTCATGTTCACACACAGGCCTGGAAAAGCTGAGTCGATCCTTTCAAAAGGGAAGTTAATGAATTAAAGTGTAACAGTGAAGAATTCATTAAGCCAATAAGGAAAGGATCAGAGCAAATGATCCAAATGCTGTCTCTGTGAGAGGAAAGGGAATGGCTAATTAGCTGTGGCTTTGCACCCTCACCCAGAACCAACCAGCACACCCAAGGTTTGCTTTCAGACCAAACCATGCCTGAAACGGTCACAAGAAAATAAAATTTGTCACATGCTGAATGAAATGACTGAGTCCTCAAAGCTCTGTCACCTCACAGAAACCACCATTAGATTCCAGAGGAAGAGGAGAATCTTGGCACCACATTAAGTGCAGCATAATGCTCCAGGTGAAGAATATGCAGGTTTTGAATGTCTGCATAGGATAAGTATTCCCAAAAAAGCTCAAAAGGTGCAGGCACTACATCATCAGTCACCTACTCCAGCCCTCAACATTATTAAAGAAATTAGATTAATAATAATTAACAATANCCCACTGGCTCTATCAGATTACACCCCTCCATCACTTTCTCTCTTCACTTAGTGATGGCTGAGTTTGGGCAAATGTCTGCAATAAAACAGCTCCTCCTTACAGAGCAAAACAAACAACACATGGTAAATTTAATGCAACCAATCATTTCCCTCTCCAAACGACTGTCATTGCATTTGCTCCTGATAGTAAGTGACAGCTGTGTTTAACGAGCTGGAAGAACAGGTCAATAAAACATATATATATAAATATATATGTATATGCATGGTGCTGAAGTGTCTATTCCATATATGCAGACATTAAGGCAGTTCATGGTGTTTTACCCTCCTGCACAATTTTATCATAATGACAGAGCACCGCAGGTTCCATCAAACAAGATTAAAGATTATTTCCTCACACAATACTGCCAGTAATTCCTGAGTATTTAAAATGCATTTTTCAGATCTGTGGGTTGGTTCAGACAATCAGAGACCNCTGTCTCTGTGAGAGGAAAGGGAATGGCTAATTAGCTGTGGCTTTGCACCCTCACCCAGAACCAACCAGCACACCCAAGGTTTGCTTTCAGACCAAACCATGCCTGAAACGGTCACAAGAAAATAAAATTTGTCACATGCTGAATGAAATGACTGAGTCCTCAAAGCTCTGTCACCTCACAGAAACCACCATTAGATTCCAGAGGAAGAGAATCTTGGCACCACATTAAGTGCAGCATAATGCTCCAGCTGAAGAATATGCAGGTTTTGAATGTCTGCATAGGATAAGTATTCCCAAAAAAGCTCAAAAGGTGCAGGCACTACATCATCAGTCACCTACTCCAGCCCTCAACATTATTAGAGAAATTTGATTAATAATAACTAACAATATTTAAAATATTAATGTTATTGTTAACTAATATTGTTATAATATATGGAGTCAATTCTGCCAAAACTGGGGGTTCTCCCAAAGTTTGGACACTGGGTACCAGAGGAAAAGCCAGGGAAACGGCCTTCCTTACAAACCCCAGAGAGCAGTGAGATACGCACAACACCACAGCTCTGTTCTCATCCCTCCCAGCTCCGCTTCAGACCCACAACAAGAAATTGAAAATTCTTTTTAACTCGTTTCTGGAAGAGGGCAAAATCTCCCAGAGATGGCTTTAAATTTAATTGTTAGTGAAGAACACCAGGACCCAGCAGTTTAAAGGGAAGCAAGCAGCTTTCCATTTACCTCGCAGCCTGTGCTGATCCCAGGCTGCTGAGGCAGAAACCTCTGCACTCCAGCATCCCTGTGGAACCACTGTGGCAAGAGAGAGCCGTGGTTATTCACACAGCACACTGATGGGGAGNCAATCAGAGACCACAGCAAGGATGTCCTTGCCTGGCTCTGTGGAGTTCATTAGTCCATTACTGAAACACGAGCCCCTTGCCTGTTCCAATGCTGTTTTCCTACTACTTCCCAAGCAAGAGTTATCTCTAGGAATCAGCTGCTCTGCACATTTTACTAATGCACATAAACATTTCAGAATTACAAACCTAGAGGGGTGAGAAGCTGCTAAACCCAAATAGTTTTGAGAGCTATTCCTAGGGAACACTGTAGCATTTTCCTACTGTGGAAAACCCAAGGCATCCCTATGCAGTTGCTGTTGGTGGCAGAACCCCCCACCAAGGATTTGCCTGACACTCCCAGCACTTCCAAGACCCAAATTCCTCTCTGGATATTTATTGTCAGATCTTCTCTTAGCCCCAGAAATTGAGGATTTCTTAAACCAATGTACTCAAAAAAAAAAAAAAAAAAAAAAGCAATAAAGACACAAGGTTACAATTTCAGTGCNTTTGCTTTCAGACCAAACCATGCCTGAAACGGTCACAAGAAAATAAAATTTGTCACATGCTGAATGAAATGACTGAGTCCTCAAAGCTCTGTCACCTCACAGAAACCACCATTAGATTCCAGAGGAAGAGGAGAATCTTGGCACCACATTAAGTGCAGCATAATGCTCCAGGTGAAGAATATGCAGGTTTTGAATGTCTGCATAGGATAAGTATTCCCAAAAAAGCTCAAAAGGTGCAGGCACTACATCATCAGTCACCTACTCCAGCCCTCAACATTATTAAAGAAATTAGATTAATAATAATTAACAATATTTAAAATATTAATGTTATTGTTAACTAATATTGTTATAATATATGGAGTCAATTCTGCCAAAACTGGGGGTTCTCCCAAAGTTTGGACACTGGGTACCAGAGGAAAAGCCAGGGAAACGGCCTTCCTTACAAACCCCAGAGAGCAGTGAGATACGCACAACACCACAGCTCTGTTCTCATCCCTCCCAGCTCCGCTTCAGACCCACAACAAGAAATTGAAAATTCTTTTTAACTCGTTTCTGGAAGAGGGCAAAATCTCCCAGAGATGGCTTTAAATTTAATTGTTAGTGAAGAACACCAGGACCCAGCAGTTTAAAGGGAAGCAAGCAGCTTTCCATTTACCTCGCAGCCTGTGCTGATCCCAGGCTGCTGAGGCAGAAACCTCTGCACTCCAGCATCCCTGTGGAACCACTGTGGCAAGAGAGAGCCGTGGTTATTCACACAGCACACTGATGGGGAGCACTGGGGTGTGGAGGGGGGGAAATGCCCCCTCACCCCAGAGCAGAGCAGCTCCTGAGCTTGTCCCCAAACCCCAGACAGCAGCTGACACCCTCAGTGCTGGTGAAGCACGGGACATTTATAAAGTGGCAAATACAGTCCAAAGAGAGGAACTATTTTAGGTTGATTCCACTTCTGGTCTGTAAACTGACCAGGTTAAGGACAGCCCAAACATCCCTCTTGAATACTGAACAGCTGCCAATGAGGTTTCAACAGAATTGGAGCAGATTTCCATCGCTCTCGGAGGAGCAGTGGGGAGCTGAGCAATCTGAAAACCAGTTTCTTACCTAGAAAAATGAACTGATTTCCCTCTCTTCGAAATCTCCTCAGGTAGACTACAGGCAGTTCAACCAGATACGCTGTGATTTTCTTGTATCTGTTATGTTTGCATGTGGAATTTGAGTCTTGAGCTCAGAGTTGCTTTGAAACTGCCACAAGGATTCTGTAATCTTGTTTAACCAGATTTCTTTTTTTAAATTCCACATCCCAGTGAAAGTCAGTTAGATCAGTCTGGGATTCTACTGCCAATGAAGATTTCAAACTTCACTTAGAACAAGATGAGAAAGTCACATGCGGGGGGCATTTGTTGTTTCACTCATCACATCTGTGTTTTAATTTGATTCTACAGTACTTGAAAAGGCTCAGTGCTGAATGGTTACGATTTCAACTTATATCTCAGCAAAAGTTAGACCAGGGGCTCTCTATTTTTTATGCCATTTAGCACCTACACAGAATTTGCAAGTGTATCTTGAGCCACTTGTCCAGTAGGAATTCAATTTAATCACAATTATGGCTCAGGTTTCTGGTCTTAGCTCTGACCAAGGCACTTCGATGCTGTGCAAAGTTCTACCAAGTACCTGAACTCTGTAGGAGCCACGGTGTCCTTTATGGGTCTAAAATCTATTCCATTTAATACTCTTTTGAGTATTAAATTATACTCTTTAATATTTGAGTATTATTAGTATTCTTTAGAATTTAGAGTATCCCATGGCACCAGTATATTATATAATATTGCTGATATTGGGAAGATAACAGAACTGCCAGACAATAAGCATTTTTAATTCTCTAAATGAATTTTTTTGACAATCAGTTAGTAATTCTTAGTAAATTGCAAAACTGAGATTTATCATGCCAAAGGATGAAATGGAAGTATTTGATACAGAACATTAAATGGCCAAATAAAGTTAACTAGCCAGTTTTCATGAAATAGCAGGGAGGATTATGATGTAAAGAGCAGCTAAAGTCCTATTCAGGCCTTATTAATTCAAGGAATTTTCTCAATAATGTTCTGAATTGCAAGCTCAAGCCTGGATAGCTTGGTCAATATTCTTAACCCGAATTTCTTCATCATTCATAAAGCTTTGAAAATCAAAAGCGAGCAAACCCCACAGTTTTCCAGTGGATATACACACATAAATCAGTGGTTGCTGTGTTATTCAGCCAGGCAATGTTTCCCCTGAAAGGAATGAGAAAGAAAGCTTTGCCCTTCTATTTTAAAACAAAGAGAGCAAGAGCTGAAAATTAAAATCTCATCTATTGCAGTAGCCTATAAATTTTTTTAAATAATCCAAATACCAACAAAACTCTGTGATTTCAGAGTAGAATTTCCTAACATATTCAGTTTATTCAATGTAGGGAAAGTAAAAGCACTGCATGATAGCCCCAGTCTGCCAATGCACCTCAGTTCTGCACACATAAACTCTGAACACTTGTGTAGCCAGAGGTGTGTACTTGAACCAGTATTTAACTGCTTTCCTCAGTGACCTGTAATGCATGGCTATCACAGACAGAATAAAATCTGCCTGATTAAGAAAACTCTGGAGGGAATCTCAAAATTAGACTTTTAATGACTCTTATAATTTTAAAAATGAGATTAAGAAGTTAAAGAAATTATAAAAAATGAACCACCTTACAATGTGTTCTTTTATTGGGTCTTTGATTAAATAAAATCTGAGAAGGGATGACCCATGAATAATTGTCAGCTCATTTTAAAACCTCTACTCTTTCCATCTTGCTATCCAGCCTCCCTGAACTTCTAAAGTGTTTAATTAAAAAAAATGATTGGACCAAATCTTTAAAATTGTTCTGTAGACCTTGAATGCTGAAACAGAGTAAGTTACCACGCTACCTTATTCCAGGAGCAAAAGCGCAGAAAAAAAATCACTCAAATATTTATAATTTTTTTTTTCAAATCAAGCCCTCTCTGCTAGGGATCAGCACTATCCTCTGATGGAGACAGCTACAGTTCTGCTTGGCAGTGAGCAAATTCTGATTGCCACAAATGCATTTGTTGTATCAAAACATTTGATGACTTAGTTTTACCCGTTTCTCTACTCTGACAGAGTGAACAGGACTGGTTTCATCACTGCTCAGGGTGTGACAAGGTGGTGACAAGGTAGGGTTTGGTTGGACTCGGTTTTAGAGGTTTTCCCAACCTAAATGTTTCTGTGAACAGGAGCTGTGATCAGTCAGAACCTGTCTCAGACTACACTCAGTGTCCACTGACAGCAAGAAAAATGGTTTCCCACCTTGTCTGCCATGGGATCCATCCAGCAGGGCACAGCTCTGAGGATTTCTGTCCTTGCTCAGCCCAGTGGCACCAGGCACAGATGTTCAGGGGGGCTCAGAGTTCGTGTCTCATCAACATTTCTGACTGACCCATCAGGCACAGGGCTCAGAGTTCATGGCTCATTAACATTTCTGGCTAACCCCACTCTCTAAGTGTCTTTCTGCAACACAAGTGCAAAGAAAGAATTCCAGCTGAGCAAGATGGTGTTGCTACTCTAATAGCACATTGATAATTATTTCAAATTATTATTATTTCCCATTTTAGGGAATGGGACTTAAAAGTTGACTTAAGAGCTCTGGTATTCAGTGACTATAGAGGATGAGAAATACCAAGTTACCAGGACAGCTGAAGTTGTAGATCATACTGTGCTAAATTGCTTGGGTACGTCCTTCAGTTCATGCATTGTGCATTAAAATCAACTGCTTTTATAAAATACCTTAAAAAACCCAACATGTGCAATCTCTCCACAGCTTGAGGATGGCCAGTTCAAATCAATGCACCTGTAGAGCCCAAGCTGTATTGTTCATTTAAATATTCCAACTATTTCACTTTCAGGTAGCAGTACATGATGTTTTGCTTATTTCCTTTGTTTATCACTTCTCTTTCTGATTCAGGGCTTTCAAATCAGTAAAACTGAATATATTATCTACATTGGAGAATCTTTTTTGTTGTTTCCCTCTCTCCCCCCTGTGAGAATGTTAATTCTGCTGCCAGGTCAGCTCTGGCTATCTGATGCCAACTCCCCAACCTCCCTCTATCTCCTGATAATAATTTTTTAAACAATAAAGATAAAACCAATCATAACACATTTTTGTAAGTGCCCAGGAAAAAAAAAAAAAAGCCCGTATTTAAATTGCTGCACTGACTTGAAAGTTCAAGGAAGCAGAAAGAAGATGATTATGCTCCTTTATTTTCAGATTTTGATATCCTGGCAGGCACACTGACACTGCAAACATGCTCTGGCTTATAATGCTACACTTAGTGATGAAATTTAAGGACATTTTAAAAGTTATATAAGAAGATTTATTGACAAGAAAATCTAAACACTGTCTTTGTCAACTTTATTTCATTGCTAAGTTTAATTAATGTTTCCTTCAACCTTGATCTAGATAATTCTGTCCCTTGGGAGGAGGATGAGGGGAAATCGTTCAGAAAAAAAAAAAAAATAAAATAAAAAATATAAAAACAACCTACAGCTCTGAAAAAGAAACTTTTAATTAAGACCAAGAAAACCCAACCAGTCACAAAATCTAAAGTCAAGACAGAGATAAAATGGAGTCATTTGCATTTTCTAGAGTAACTTCAAACTATCTGCAATCAATGCGCCGGGTGTCTGAATGCCAAATTTCTTCAAACGACGCAAAAGTGTTCAGCACTAAACCCAACAGGGAATTTCAGCTAGCACCTTAAATGTCTATTCTTGTGAGAACTGGAGTCCGAGATCTCCATCAACCCACGCACAGATGGAAATTGTGGAAGGTTTAGATGACCAGGAAGCTTTCAATTAGAGCTGCAGCGGGCTCAGGGAAATGTGGAAAAGGCCACACTCAGTGTCCGCACAGCTCGGTGTCACAGGGCAGCAGGAGATGCCAAGGCAGGGTGCCAGAGCAGGACTAACATTTACTGAGAATTCCTTGTAATCTGCAGCCTCAGGCCTTCCTCACATTTCAGTGTCCTGACATTTAACTGACCTTGACAGATTCCTCTTGCATGAATTTGTCCAGTCTCATTTTTAATCTATGTAAACTTTATCAACCATAAAATCTGACGGGAAGAAATTCCATGGCTTAATTAGAGGTTGTGTTAATCAGCAGCTCCTTTTGTTTAGGAGCCACTGCAGCAGCAGCAATTTCCTTTGGGGTGCCCTAGCCCTTGCAGGGGAAGAGAAAATGAGCTCTCATGGTCTATTACTGCTCACACTTCCACTCAGGTGTTGCAGGTCTCTGTCATAAACTCCCTCAGTCACCCTTTCCTAGGCAGGAGAGCTTTTTTTGTGATCCCTCGTGTAGAAGCTCACACACCACCTTGTTCACACAATGAACGGCTGTGGGAGTATTTGCCACCCTCATGTAGACTCCACACACATTCCAAGTTTAAGTAAACTCTGCTGAAGGAGAAAAATAAAGTCTGAGGTTGAAAAGCACTCAAGAGAACCCAGTGTGGTTGAGGGAAGCCAGCACAGATTTAGGCAGGGCAGGTTGTGCTCAACAAACCTCCTGGAGCCCTCTGAAGGTATGACTGCAGTGACAGATCAGAGACATCCTGGGCTTGTCCCGCAGTCCCAGTCAGTTTTTCCAGAAGCATTTGGAGAAAATCTGCATCAGAGATGAATGGCCAGGAATCCCAGGTTGGAGCTGAAAATAGGGCACGGGGTGCAGGAGCAGCAGCAGAGCAGAGGGAAGGAGCAGGAATATCACCCCACATTTGCACACCCTGCCCTCCCTGAGTACAGCACTTGTGGGACACCACACACCTCAGGCACTGCAGCATCAGCAGAGAGCAGCCTTTACAGGAAACTGCTGATTAATTTTATCTGATTGAAATTAGAGGAGCAAGGAGGGCAAGGTGAGCAAACTGTAATTACTGTGGCTAAGCAAGCTCAAGGTACTTCCCTGAGTGGGGCTCAGCAAGGACACCAATAATGCATTTCTACCACTTCTGAGAGTCATTAAATATGTGTCAAAAACGGGTTTCAAGAACTTATCCACCCATTTCCAGTAGCCAGGTCTGTGAGTTCACGGCATGGCATTACTTTAGACATTGTTCTGATAAATATTTCCTCTAAAGGGCCTCAAAGCAGCCAGTAAAAAAATACTAGAAATACATCTGAATTTTTTTCTGGTGTACTTTTATTGCTATCGCTAGAACGTGTGAGAAATACTTGTATTTTTCTCACACACTCTGGCATCCTAATATGAAGATATCAAGGCAACCATACTTTTTTTTGTCTTTTTTGCACAAATGAGGAAAGCCTACCAGAATGACTTTGTTCACGGAACAGTCTGGGATTTCTGTTATGGCAAGATTGTGGCACATTACACAAATNCAGGAGCAGCAGCAGAGCAGAGGGAAGGAGCAGGAATATCACCCCACATTTGCACACCCTGCCCTCCCTGAGTACAGCACTTGTGGGGGACCACACACCTCAGGCACTGCAGCATCAGCAGAGAGCAGCCTTTACAGGAAACTGCTGATTAATTTTATCTGATTGAAATTAGAGGAGCAAGGAGGGCAAGGTGAGCAAACTGTAATTACTGTGGCTAAGCAAGCTCAAGGTACTTCCCTGAGTGGGGCTCAGCAAGGACACCAATAATGCATTTCTACCACTTCTGAGAGTCATTAAATATGTGTCAAAAACGGGTTTCAAGAACTTATCCACCCATTTCCAGTAGCCAGGTCTGTGAGTTCACGGCATGGCATTACTTTAGACATTGTTCTGATAAATATTTCCTCTAAAGGGCCTCAAAGCAGCCAGTAAAAAAATACTAGAAATACATCTGAATTTTTTTCTGGTGTACTTTTATTGCTATCGCTAGAACGTGTGAGAAATACTTGTATTTTTCTCACACACTCTGGCATCCTAATATGAAGATATCAAGGCAACCATACTTTTTTTTGTCTTTTTTGCACAAATGAGGAAAGCCTACCAGAATGACTTTGTTCACGGAACAGTCTGGGATTTCTGTTATGGCAAGATTGTGGCACATTACACAAATATATGAGGTCCTAATGTACCATCCTCAAAACACTTGGATACTGATAGGCAGCGATGGAGAGATAATTACAACTTTTTAGAGAAGGAACAAAGAAATATTCCCCTACTGAGCAGTATAAATTCAAGGCTAATAAGTAGTAATTAGTATCACACAAGTAGAGCTGTGTAAATTATGCAGAAAAAGTATTTACAGATCCATTTCAGTTTCCAAGTGAATTACTTTCAGCCACGTGCTGGATGCTCACTTTCATAAAAAATTAAAGCTGCTGTGTTTTACTACCAAAGCACAGCTCGTGAAGAGGAAGTTTTTAAGTTTCATTAGACAGTGATGTTATTGAAAACAGGTTTTGAATCTTCACCAAATATATTCACACTGGTGCTTGTGTACCCAACCAATTAAGGTCTGGGAAGTCCATGCAGCATTCTAAATAATTCATTGCAAGAATCAAGCTCAAAGTTCCAATCTGTACAATAAAGTTTACGGAAAACATTTCTCAGAAACATCTGAATAATTAATACACAGCTGAGAGAATCTCAAGCCATTCTGCAAGTGGAGAAAAAAATTTATTTCCTATGAATTATTCATTTAGCTCTACATACAACTCTTTTCCTTAACCCAGGAGGATTTACTCTTTTTAGGTGATTATCTGCCACGGTGGCTCTGCTACACTGGAGCTTAAGTGATGCTGTGTTGGTGACTCTAGACTGGCTCCTGGGGTAGCTGCACCACAGCAGCCAAGCACTAAAAACCTCAAAAACAGAGTGAAGGAGGCAGTGTTTGGGCTATCCTATCCCACTACCTGGCTGCCTTTAGCTGGGGGGAGAAGATGAGCTGCACCCTCCACCCTCCTGCTGGCAGGGTGTTTGTTCTGAGACACGCTCCAAGCTGTGAGTTCATTCTGCCAGCACAGTGCACAAAGGACCTTGTTATTTGCCCTTCAGAGCACCTCTCTGTAGGGTTGAAATAAACATTGCAAACCTTCTAGGAAGCTTATGTTCATTCCTCTCTCCATTTTTTAAAGTTTGCTGGGCAGCACAGGAATCCTACCCTGTAATACCTGTTGTTCCTTATTAACACAGATTAGCATTCCCCGGTTTTAAAACAAAAAAACCCAGATGACACCATAAAATTTGTTCAGTGGTGCAGCAGAAACCAATTACAGCACAGAAACATGAAGATTGAAAAGCAACAACTTGTGACTATTTGTTCTGGCTGTTTTCAGAACACAACAACTGAAGTGTATTGGCATGTTCCAATTGTGGCTCTGTTTTCCACAGCCCACCTTTCCCCTCCTTCCCCTTGCTTTAAATGAACGGCTGCTTTATCATAGCATGGAGATGCAACTCTCTCCAGAAACCCAGGGAAGAAAGAGAGACTGGAATTTCTGCTGAATGCAGAGAAATAACAAAACAATGATATAAAAGCATCCGTGAAGTGCATACATCAAAGTCAAAGGAAATCTTTGTATTCTGCCGGTAATGCTTACAAGGTAAAGTGGCATGCAGATTTCTTATTTAATAAATTCCCACAGAAAATTAGTTTTTCACAGTGGGAAGAATTTCAAGGCTTGCTGCAATGAACAGGCAGGATCTAATCACTGCTCAGGCTTTGTAGATACACCAGGGTTTGCAGATATTTCAATGATCCAATTATTCTGTTGAGGCACAATCACCTTACCTGCATACTAATCGAGTCATATGCCAACATGAAACAACTCTGCCTTTTCTGGAAGCTCTAGACATGTACGGCTCCCTGGTTGACCTTCTGTCAATTACATTCATTTCAATTCTATTAGCTCATCTTTTGCCCAAAGGTGACATATGCACACATCTATAGGGAAAATTGCCTGAATCAACTCTGCACTGCACAGGATGCAGAATGGTTGCTCAGCGATGTGAATAGGGGGCATTAGATTTGAAAGCTGGATGCAATTGGACACTAAATAGCAATGAATTTTTTCACTCATGGAACCTCTTCAGAAACTGTAAAGTTACATTCCATAAAAACGACAGGATTCTGTTTATTAGAGGAAACAAAATCAATTACTCAGTTTTATACCCTGTGAATACCAACTCAGAATGAGGATGAACGGAGCTCGGCTCATTTCTGCTGGATCAGTGTTTAGTGTGACTGGTGGGGTTCCCTTTCTGGGGGCTTCCTTCCCACTTGGCAGCTTTATGATGTTCTATTCTGATTCTTTGTGACTGTGGACTGAGATATTGGTAAACTGACTGAATTTGTCACTAGCAGAATTTTGGAACATAGCAAGCAGAGATATTTTTAATATTACATTTTCCAGCTATGTTTTGTTACAAAAATGCTTGTTATCTAGGCTTTCTAATAGCAGCCTTCTCCTCAAAATAACAATGGAATTCTTTTAAATATTTATTGGTGTCTATTCCAGAGAGTCATATCAATTTCTAAAAGTCACCAACATTTTGTCAGAATGTTTCTGATGCTCATAAACCCGGGAAATGAAGCCAAAGCCAGAGCATTTTTCACGCCCAACAGTAGTGACACTAGCTGTTCTTTATAGACAACTGCAAAGGTTTTTACATCAAGTGCCTGCCCTATGAAGAAATGTGTGCCCTTCTGCAGTGCCGTGCATGCACAGAGGAAGGAGAACACCAGAGGGCTTGCAGAGGATCCAGAGGCACCCTGGTGTCAAGCCATTAACCCTGGAGCTCATCACCAACCCACGGGACAGCAGCAGCAGCCATGGTGTGGGGCAAACCCCCGGCAAGGAGCAGCCACAAGTGCGAAATACTGCCCGTGATTAACGGGACTGACTGCTGAGCCTCTCCAGAAAACGCTCTGCTTCCCCCTTCCTGCCTCTTTGCCATTGTCATGAGCATTTCAGCCTCCCCTGAAGGCCAGGGCGGGTGGACAGGCCAGTGTGTGACACTGGTGGCTCCCAAAGCTCCGTGGCAGGAGCTGCTCCTGTTCCTCTGCCATCCCTCACTTCTGGCACCTTGAACGAGGAGAACTTCACCTTTTTTTCTTGTTTTTAATTACCCCTGCACAGCCTCACCTGCAGCACCAGGCCAGGCAGCAGCTGTAATTACTGCATCAGGAGTTGGTTTAAATACTCCAAGGCGCTCTTGAGGAGAACTCAGCTCCATTAAATGAGAGGGATAAAAGGCAGATGGTTTTCTGTTTTCCTTCTGTTTCATTTTTCATACATGAAGCTTGTTCAAGGTAGTAAGGGAAAATACCTCCTCAAGAACAATGCTGAGGTGAATTTCTATTGCTTTTTTGTCCCGTAAGCTTCTTACAAGGAAAAAAAAAGAGAATCAAGTAGATTCTCTGAAAGAATTGACTTTGTAGAATAATAACACAGAAGGAACACAGGAGGAGGACTGATGGATAAGATGCACATACTCCTAACAAAGGATGAATGTTTATTTATTTTTCAAGGCCATTTGTAACATGTGGGTATCCTCAGGAAAAGCTTTCAAAAAGAGAACGGAAAGTGCCCACAATTGAGGAAAAATGCTCAAGTACTGCATATTTTACAATTATAAGTGTCTTTTCTGAAAATAAAAAAGTCTGAAAAAACCTATCTGTTTTTGCAGCTGCAGATTATTACTTAATTAAATAAATAAAAGCAGGTATTGCTCTGCCATCTCCCCACAGAATTGACACAACAGCAAAGGAAATCCATTCATTACAGAACCCAAGCAATTCCTAAATTTATAACCATTATTAAAGAAATAAAAAAGGTGGTTGTCTCCTGTGTAGATTTCCCTGATAAATCCCAACAGTTGTAGCTGTGCTGGCTTTGATCAGAAGACCAGCTGAATTCAGCTTATTCTGAAAGGTCTCTGTCAGAATTATCTATGCAAATCTATGCAAGAGGCTGAGAAGAAGGCAGTCACTTTTATACATTTTGTCACTTTGTCTGAATGACCTCTTCTTTAAAATATCCACTTAACCCTACATCCTGCTGTTTTATGCAACAGCCTTTCTTTTTATTGTGGCAAAAAATCCATCCACCTGCTGCACCCAAAACTATATTATGGTGAACACTTCTCTTTTTTGCTAAGCCTCCATTTATATTCCTAAGCAGAACAGAGATTGCCATGTGAGCCTGCAAACAATTAAAATTTAAGTGAATTTCCCAAAGATATTTCATTAGTATTAAAACTGGGCACCTCATAGATTTTCAAAGTGGACTTGTTCTTTGCCATGTAAAAGAATTCATAATAGAATCCAGTCCTGCACAGATTCGTGACTGAACTGAGCAGGTGAGGAGGGGCAGAGAGCGATGACCTTGTGTGAGCCTCTGCCAGGATCTGCACTTCAAAGGCAAACCTGAGAGTAGGGACAGCTACAAGACACCCCACGCACTCTTTCTGCTGGGATGCTTTCCATAAAGGTCACTTGTGGAATAATGAAGCATTCAGCAGCTGAGGAAGCAGGTCTGTGGAGCTCAAAGTGTCCATGGGCTGGATTTGGGAGGGAGGAACAATCCCTGAGAGACCCGAACCCAGCATGGCCCAGGGATGGGGCTGGCACGGTGTCCTCACAGGGATCACAGGGATGGGGCTGGCACGGTGTCCTCACAGGGATCACAGGGATGGGGCTGCTTTGGAGAGCTGAGCTGGGGCAATGAATTCCAAAGGGAAGAGTTTTGTGAGGGAGAATTATTACATTGTGGTTTTAGATCTACATTTATATACACATGAGGCCTTGGTGTTCAAAGTTATGCACTAATGCAGC
>VYZR01018561.1:0-11171 GCA_013400675.1 Oxylabes madagascariensis | reverse complement strand
GGCACAGAACCAGCAGGAGGTGAAGGGATGAGGGCAGTGATACCCTGATGGCCACTAAAGTTTGCTTTCTGACAGGATACACTGTGAAGGTCTCTAGAAGCTCTGCAAGTTATTTCTGGTACTTTCCAAATAATGTTGTTTTAACTATAACCTTTGCATTGAATTTCCTGCCAATCGTATGTGTGCACTTCTCAAAACATCTGAAGTTATTTTCCCCTTAAACTGTAGTTCTACTCTGAAAAATGTCTGTAAAAATGGCCTTGTGGGAAACCACTGCTCAGTGTAGAAGTGTATAAGTGTATAAGTGTATAAGTGTATAAGTGTATAAGTGTATAAGTGTATAAGTGTAAAGTGTATAAGTGAGGTCTGTACTGAATTTGTTCACATTACAAGCCTATAAGAGGCTTTACTTTGTAGCAAAACAGCAAACTTGGGCTGATGTGAGAGAGGTTTTTATCCTTCTGCTCCATCATTCCTAGAGATATTGCTGCTACAGGCTAAACACTGCCCTTAGGTTAATCTCCATCACTGTGTTTAAGTGGAGGGGCATTTAAGCAATGGAGTTTAAGATCTGGAATCGAGTACCACAATGGAGTAACGATGCTGGGCAGCAAGTATTAGGTCTACCTATAGAGCACATGATCTTCCTGCATTTCTTTCCATCCAAATTCTGCCCTACAGAGTGCCCTGACAGACATCCCTGATAAAGGCAGTAGACATGAAATATACACATGAATACACAAGATGTTCAAAGTAGGGATTCCCTAACACAGAAGGCTATAGAAGAACATGGACAAAAGTGGTAGGAGACTGAGACATTCACAGGCACTTTTACTCGCAACTCAGAGGCCAGAGGTGGGAGGTGATGGAAGAGGTGTTCACTTTCACTCCTTGACAGTGATGGTCACAGCCTCAGAGAAGTGGGGAAAAAAGGGTGGGAGGGAGAGCATGCTATTTTCAAGCAGTTTCACTCTAGCCTACTTGGCTGTGAGCACACAGCTATGATCTCATGAGGAGAAGCACAGGACCGTCACGAGATGGCCCTGCTTGGGACCTGAGCCCTGGCTCCTCATTATGTTTGGGTTGAATCAGACAGTGTCAGGACTTTGGCTGGAGGGGCTGGAGCCCAGCAGCAGAGTCAACCTTTTAGAGAGCTCCCAGGAGTGGATCCCTGTCTCCCTGGTGAGTGCTCATGGTGCCACAAGGGCTGTTCAAATCCAGAGTCCCTCCATAGAGACCCTCAAGGAAGACGTGGGCTGTCACCCTGGGCCTGGTTCAGCAACATAAAGGAAGACCACTGCCTACACCCTTGTCTGAACCTGTGGACATGGTGTCTGAGGCCCAGCAGGCATTTGAGCCACAGCAGTGTGGCAAGTGATCTCTGTCAGTTTAATCATGGTGCCTGTATATGCAGATGGTCTTATTCTGGCACACCGTGATCGAAAACTCAGCAGTGGGAACTGGAAGGAAGGTACGTACCCACGGGACTATCAGCATGTGTGTACAACTCTCACATCCTCTCTGAGTCTCAATTTCCACAGCAGAGAAAGGGACATAAAGGACACCTTCCCATCTTCTTCAAAACAGGTTCATAGACCAGGCTCTGGGTCTTGCATCACACCCAGGTGTCCACTGCCCAGGTCTGTAGGGCCATTAATGACTTAAGAGTATTTAAACATGCCCCTGCAAGTCCCTGAGGGTCCTCCTGGTATTGAATACTGAAGATGCATGGCTAGACTGCCGACAGAATTTGCTCACACCTGTATTAAAGATGAATTGCCTGTGCAACTGATATGTTCTACAGGAAGACAGCACTGGACTCAGAGAGCAGCCTTACACCAACTCTTTGCCCAAGCAAGGTAATGAGCTGAACACTGGCTGATTTGCTATTCAGCATCAGTGGCTGTCCTTTTCCTTGAGGGAAATCATTACTTTATTACCTGGGCAGTCTTGGAGAGCTAAAGCCCCGCTCTGTTTTTCAGCCTGTCAATGTGTTACATCTCTATTTAAAGTTAGAGGGTACAAATACTTGACAAGCCTAATATGAAACAATAACAGCTTCCAGACCTAATAAATTGAGAAGAATTTAGGGATTTATTGTACATTCAAAATTGCTTGAAGGCAAGACATAATATTGTAAGGAGATTCCTGAGAATAAACCCTCAGGTATTTGATTATCAAGGCTTGCTTCCAATTTAATCACATTTCCCTTCCTTCTCTAGAGGAAAAAAATCATTACAGCCACCACCCCCATTCTGCTCAGAGCTCTCCTTGCTCCTCTGTTTTCTTCATCTCTTTGCCTGAGCAGCTTCTAGAAAGGGAGTTAACTAGATTGTTGATTTTGTTTTAAAATATGGTTGGTGATGTCATGCTTATCCAAGGGCCAACCCTCTACTCCCCCTTAATCCCTTTCAGTGGTTACTGATTTGTGACTGCAGCAATTATTAACTTTCATGTTATTAAAATGCCTGAACAGAAATCACTTGTTTGGAGGCAGCTTCCTGTCTCCTTACAGCTCACTGCTCAGGAACTGCATTCTTGTTTCTCCCCTGGGCTCAGCCAGAAGAGCTATTTTCCCTCTGCTCTGTGGTTTCCTGGGTTCAGCATTCCCTCCATTTGCCCTCTAATGTTGCTGCTCTCCACCTTGGGAGGCAGAAGGTCTGATGAGAAAGGCTACAACCAGTGTACATGGGTGTAAGGAATGGAAGGGAAGGCTGGTGTTCAGGTGAACCACCTGACCCAAGGACTTGAGGGCACTTCACTCCCTTAAGGTATGTGCCACTACCTTGTGAAACAGTGCAGAACAAAGAGCTCCCCAGCCCTGCTGAGAGCACACCTCTGCCAGGGTTTTCGCTCTGGGATTGCTCCTCTGAGGATTTTCCTCCTATGGAGCCCTCCTCTGAGGTGAACTCCCTGTAGCAGAGCAGCTTGATGAGGCTGCACACAATCGAAAGGACTATTTTGTGGCTATGGGTAGGCAAGGCTGCATGTTAGTGTAGACTACTAACAAGATCCTGGTGAACATTGCAAGACCACCACTTGGAGGAAAAACAAGCACTGTGGACACTATTGTGTTCTTCACTGTGGTCTCTGAGGAACCTGTAGATGCTCCTTGAGAGATGCAACACAGAGCCCTGTCAGTGTGGTATCTGTCAAGTTTGTTGCCATAACATAAAGCTCAAGCTGCAGCTCACCTCATCTGCTCTGCCCCTATTGGGGAAATGGGATGTATATGTCTCAGGGAAAATGGGACATAATTCACTGAGAGAAAGACACACAGGGTTACACTTTCCTCCTCTTCTCTTCCTGTCTGACACGCATATGCAGGGGGAAATGTCATTTTGTGTATCACCGTTCCCTGTTGCTCTGGTAGCTCCTACATAAGAGGCAGGAAAGGGCACAGAGCATTGAAGCAGTTCATAATTTCACCCTCCCTCTTGGTGCAGTTGCAAAGAGCAATTGCACAGGGCTGGGAGGGCTATATTTTAGGTGGGTGCTGTGCCCTGCAGTTGGGGCAGGCTGCGGGGAAGGTTCGTGGGGGCAGTGCCCTGTGTTTGCACCTGAGCACACATTCGCGCACACAAACATACATGCACACAGAGCACAGTTCAGGCCCAGTGGAGAAGCATGGGGGGCATCAAGCGCTTGGCTCCACTTGAATGCTTACCCTAGAAACAGGCCAAGGACGGCACAAGTCTGCAGGCACCAGGGTCTCTTCTCTTAGCTACAGTCTACTTAGGTGAGGCTTTAATTCTAACAGGAAACATGTACTGTTGCTTTTATGTTTCAAGGACGAGAATGTCACTACATTTCTCCTGTGCTGACCTTCTGTGCACCACATAAAATCCCCCCCTTTCTTGCTACTTTCCCCACCCTCTTTGCAGGCAGCAGGTTCCTTCATCAGAGATGCTCAGTGTTCAGGGGGAAGGTGGCTGATGAAAAGGACTGCTCAGGGTTTTTATCCTTTTGGTCCTGGAAATGATGCTGGCAGGCTGGTGTAGCATCTCTCCCTCCTTCCCCCTCCCCTGCCTCTGCCCCCGTGGTGGGGGAGGGAAGAGCGTGGGCGGTGGAAGGAGTTGTGGTCCCCAGATGTGTGAATTGTTGCCGAGTAGAAATAGCCAACCACGGACAAACAGCAGCTCAGCTGAGAGCCATTGCTTTGGGCTTGCGTCACTGACCTTTTCCTCTCGCCTTTCTCTGTCCTCACCTGGCCTCCCACTGCTTCCCCTGCACTTTGCACTCCAAGAGCTCTCTGCAGTGTTTTGAAATGGTGAGGAGGACTGGCATAGGAATGTAAAGGAGGCGGGGGGAGTGAAAAAAAAAAATACCTGCAGCAAAGAGAAGGCATTCATCCTCTCTCCATTTCCTCCGGGCTCAAGTTGCTGTCTTGCAGGACTAGAGAGTTGTGGGCTGAGCCAACTCACCTCTGTCCCTGCCTGGTGTACCCATTGAACTGAAGGCTCAGATGTTCTGCCTCCATGGCTGGCAGAATTGGGGATGAAGGAGGAGCAGGAAGCCTGTCTGAGAGTCAGGGGAGTGCTTCAGTATCTGCCATATAATGAACAAATAGAATTAAAAAAAAAAAAAAAAAATTAAACCATGTGGTACAGCTGTAAAAGCCTGTGTAATTCACTTAGACTAAAACAATGCCACTAGCACACCACACACAGAAAAGTGGGAGTTGGGGCAAAGCAAGGGCTTCAAAGTGTTTTGGATTGTGTGTGGAACAGTAATCCTGTGGACCCTGGGCCCGAAAGATCTGCTCAATTGCTGGCTGTGGCTGCAGGTGACAGGGCTTCGTTGCCTGGAATGTCCTTTCTAGTGATCTTCTCCATTCCACTATTTCAGGGGAAGGATTGAGGACATGTGGGGAGAAAAAAAGTGTCTGTAGGGGTGAATGTGAGAATGCCACAAACCCAGAAAAACATGTGTGGGGCAAACAGACTGTAGTGACCATCAGGCACCCCATGGAAGATGCTTGCTCTTGGGCATTGTTGTGCCAAACACCTGGAAGATGATCCGTGAAAATGATGCCTGCAGGATGTGGATCAGTTAGACAAGAGACGTATTGTCCTCCTTCTTCTCCTTGGACCATTTCTTCCTCTGGCTATTTTGAAGCATTGCATCTGCCCTCAGTAGTACCTGTGAGGCTTGGGCACATCTGCTCCTTCAGAGGTGCACTGCAGCTCACATCATCAGTGGAAGCACCTCTGCACATATTCATCCTTACCCACACCGACAACAGGTGCAAGTGTGTTAAAATGAATCAGGAAAGAACACAGACTCCTGCCTCCCACTCACCCAGGTAGATGGGGAGTTCCCTACTCCTTAGCTTCTCCAAGCCAAGAGCTCTCCCTCCTGCTCCCTCCCATTTTAACTGTTGCAAAGAGAGACTGGAAAATGTGTGAAGTTCTGCAATAATTCACAGGTCATTTGTGTGTTAAGTGATGCAAACTCAAGAGATTGATGGTCTGTGGAATGAGAAACTGTCAGAAACCTTTGATTTAAATCTTCTGCCCTGGTCCTCACTGTGGTATAACTGTAAGGCAAGAGATCACAGAGAAGGTGGGTGAAGGAGAAGGTATTTCATTAGATGAGGGAGCTGTGCCTGTACCAAAAAGGCCTGGAGCCTCAGCACCCTCTGCCCACCTCCTGATAGCATCTTCAGAGAGTGCCAGGCTCGCAAAGGGCAACAGTTTCTGTTGGCAGGAAGGTGAGAGATGTCCATATGGGGTTGGTACGTGTGTTGGTACGTGTGGGTATACGTGTGTGGGTGTCACAGCAGCGTGCACCGAGCTGGCCTCCAAAGCCTGGCGTGACTGGGCAATTGCCTGCTTTGACACTGTGATCAGAGAAGGGCTGCACCACACGAGGCAGCGGAACAATTGCCCTCAAATGCAGCTGTGGCCCAGCATCCACATAGCTATGAGCAGGGTCCACATCCAGCCCTTCAAATCCTATGGCAGCTGTCAGCCAGCAATGGGAAAGGGAAGTTGAGAAAAAGGAGATCTGGGCAGGCTGAATCCACTGCTGGCATCTGTCTGCAATGTGCTAGATGGAGGGAGGTGGCAGCTCTGTTTGTGGCACTGGGTGATGATGGCTGGGGTGTCGCATCACCCTCTCTCCCTCTCTGGACTCTGAGAGATAAACAAGGCTGAGGTGTGAGTGAAGCAAGTTGTCTGGGTGGTTTGGGAGAGGAGGAAGAACAGCAGGCTGCAGGGAAACCTGTTACAGTACAGCATGGCAGCCCCTGAATAGTGCACTGATGTGGGCAGATCTTTTACCATAGCTAGCGGCTGAGGCAAAGCCAGAGACACTTCCTGTGACTGCCTCAACCTGTGATAAAAGCTCTGAAGGGATGTGGAGCCAGGTCCTGCTTTCTTATGTCCCTGCTCTCCCTGGTGCTTTGGGTGCAGGCACATCCATCTGTGCACACCTGCAGGGTCAAAGGTCTCCTTCATACTTTTCTTGCCCTGATTCTCTCTTCCCCTTTCCCACAGCTATCACAGGGCAAGGAGCTATTGCAGGGCCTCCAGCTTCTCCTGACTTGCCCCTGGTATGTGCTTCCTTTCCCAGAGAGAGCATCATGTCCTGCCCTTCACGTTCCCTCTTCCACTCTGCTCCTTTCGTACCTGCAAGACCAGGGACCTGCAGGAAGGCAGTTATCAGGGACAGCCCTGTGACAGATGCCTTGAACAAACTTCAGACTTGTCCACAGAGCCCTTTGCAGCAGAGTTTGGACCACTCTTTCAGGGGAAGATATAGGCACAGCTCCAGGGGTAGTGCTGTAGCTGCGCACCCCAGGGCACTTGCTTTGCCCAGGAGTGAGATATGGGGTGTCACCAACCCCTGAATCACATTCCACAGGGCAGCTCCATTGCATGGAAAAAAACCACAGACCTGGGTGAATGAATGAATGAATGAATGAATGAATGAATGAATGAATGAATGATCTCATGGCCTTCCGGGCATAGGTGCACCCCCTGTCAGGGCAACAGGGCTGATCTGACCCATTCTGGACCTTGTTCCTTCAAAGCATTGCAGGATCCACCTTACCTGAGCTGAGCCCCACCTACAGCAACTCCCTGGTCAGGCATCCATGGTGTGATGGGTGGCATCAGCTACAGACCCTGTTCATCACCATGCATTCTAGCCCCAAGGGATTTGGCTGAGGAGACTTTTCAGGTGGCAGGCTTAAAGGTTGAATCACAGAAATCTTTTCTTGAAGATCTGGCTACACATTTCCGATCGTCCCTCCTCCCTCCCTCCCTCCTTTCCTCACCTTTTGTAAGTGTGACAAAGTCACTTCCAATCTGCCAGCATCTCACCTCAGGAACAGGAACATGCACAAACACAACTGCTACACTTCCGGAGGACACATTTTTATCTGCTTCCTCAAAAGTAAATTAAAAAAGGGAAAAAGGCTGGGCTATGACTTGACAGAATATTGCATTTACTAGGATATATATAGCCCTTTGTCTGGGCCTGACACAGGACCAAAGAGGCCTGTAGGGATATGTATGATTACGTATTCCACCCTTTGCCAAATGAAGTGTCTGGTACATATCAAAGCACGGGACAAACTATGTGAAGGCTATTTAAACTTAAACAGAAGGTCCTATATGGGCACCTCGACTAGTTTTTTTGCCTATCCTTCTACCTCAGCAGGAGTCCTCTCAGTCCAAAGATGATAAAGAAAACTCCATGTACCTCTTTGACTTGGACTGAGACCCCAAAAGGCATCTCCCTGTCCTTAGGATTCTACTCCTTTCACTCAAGCTTACAAGTCTCGAGTCCTTGCTCATGTCTTCCCTTCTCCCTCAACTTTATAAGCAACTGCCACTTGTCTTTCCACCTCTGACCTGAATCTCAGGTCTTTCTTATCACACACAGATCTTCCAAATGTGCATGCCCAGCTTAACTCTGGAACTTCCAATCATTCCAATATTAGGAAGCACAAGTGTCCAATCAACAGTTTACCATCGCTCCTACACTGTACTTCCTTCCTGGCCTTCAGCTCCTGGCAGAGAAAACAGAAATGTCATAGGGAAAACAGAAAACACTTGTGCTTACCAAGTACTTGATAGAAGAATGTGCTAAAAATTTCATAAGATAAAGGGATTTGATCTCTCTTAAGAGAACTTCAACATTAACCCAATCTTCCTCAATATAAATAAGTACTTGAAGCTACTCCTACAACCCATTGTATTGTCTTGGGATTTTTCTTGGTAATCATCAAAGAATCCTTTTTTCAATTTGCTGAAAGCTTTTCCAGCAAAAGGAGGAGTGTTGTCATAATTAGAAGTGTTCAAGCAGTAAATATTTTAAAGTAATGGTTCTTCACAAAGGAAACAGACACAAGATTGCCAAGGATTACCCAGGGAAGTTTCAGAGTTGAGTTAGACTTTGTACCTGTCAATTTCAGATCAGTGTCTTTTCTGTCACATCATTCAGCAATAACCAGAGCTAAAAGGAATAGGTTGGGAGAGAAAAACAAATTTAAGTGCAAAACAACCAAAGAAAAAAGTTTAATACCACTGAAAAAAAATACATATACAAAAGTTCTTGGAGTCTGTTTGGTTTTGTTACATAAAGCACCATTAATTCCAGAGTACATCACAACTCAGCCTACTACACTTTCTAGAAAGCACCCAATACTCCTGAAATCTGATTTAGCACCAAGCGAATGCCATCTTGTTTAGCACCAGAAGCCTGCTAAACACACCCTTTGGTCCCCCTTCTCTCCTTTCTCACATGCATCAGGCACCCTCTGGCTGCTCATGGGTAGCACAGGAGACCTGTCACCAGCATTCAATTACCAAATAGGAAAGGAGAAAGAAGGAAGCTTGTTTATGGAGATATTCAGTGTTAGAGAGGCTTGCTTCTCTTCAGGCAGGCATGAGGCATTATACACTGTAAATAGACTATTTCTGCGTTTGCAGCCTGTTGAGGATGAGAGAAAGGGAATCAGTCCTGAGCACAACCTCCAGCTTTCTGCTTCCTCTGCTATGTGAAATACTATCTCTGAGCAATTCCACACACTTGACCTGCTAAGGAAGAGGAAGAAACTCACAGACTCCCTTAGTTTCCATGATCCCTTCATCACATTTTTTCCCTGTGAAAAAAATCAGCCTTGTCTTAGTGAAACTTTGGGTTTTATACCCATTGCCTCATTGACAGTGGTGGGGAGGATCCAGAGCAAATTTCCTGAAATTCACTACAGTCTGTACAGCTTCCTTAGAAAATCATGGAGAATAAGTAAACAGGATAAGAGAGAAAATGTCCTGCAATTTTTTCAAGGTCAGTTTTAATATTTAGCCTTGGTCCCTGTTCCTTTGCTATCTTGGGATGTGGGTACCAGACCTATCTTGTTATACACAAGATGCACATTTCTTCTGGGAGAGCCCTGGTAGTCCCAGTCCCCTGGTAGTGCTATAGGGAGAGACCGTGGCTCATGAGACAGCAGAATCCGGGTAAGTCCAACAATTTCATGATCAGTGATGAGCAGAGAAGACATACCTGTGTTTCTCCTGCTTGTCCTGCCCTGAGACTCAAAAAAGAGACCAGTCTTGGCACTGCTGTTTATGGAAGCATCACAACATTTGGAAGTAGGTCTCCTAAAGTGCTGAGCCAGCCCCACCTGCTTCCCCCAGGACTGCAGCATCCCCTCCAGAGGGATGCAAGTGGGAGCAGTGTGAGACCTATATAAAATAGTACTAGAAAAACCTACCATTGGCATTCCTTTCTCACTGACATCTCCAATCTGACAAAAAGAGCAAAGGTTTGTTTTAGCCACATGCTTTTTTCAGTTATTCTGATGAGATTGCCAGAAAAGGGCATGGAGCACAAGGCAAGGAAGCTTTTAACCCTTGGGCAAGGTGCTGTAGTCTCACCTCTATCTCTGTTCCATCACAGAGGCAAAGAAGTGGCAGCCTGTCCAGGTTTGGAATTGTTTGAACTGCAATTTCCCCTACAGCCTTGAGCTCAGGCCCTGAAACAGGTCCTTCAATACCAGTGTGGGAGAACCACCTTCAGGAGGACAATGAAATGGCACCTCTGGCAAAGGAGAGCAGATTCCGGTTTGCTCTCCGGACTAGCTTCCCATAGCTGATCAGCCAAGACTGAGTAGCAGCCCAGGTTAGGTGTGGGAAGGGGTTTTCAAGGTTTTCTCTCTCTCTCTCTCTTTCTCTCATTCTGTACTGGTGATCCTTAGTGGGAACAGAATGGTCTCCCCTACTGAATCATGGGCAGATGCCCATGAAGGATCTGGCCAGGTGTCTGGCCCTTTCTTTCTTTGAAGAGCTAGAGCTGGCACAGAGGAGGACAATCCCACTAGGTCTAGGTTTGACAGTCATCCTAGATTCTGTGACACAGAAGGGTGCCAGTTTAGAAGCCCAACAGTTCCCTTTTTGGAAAGACAATAACCTCTCTCAGTGCTCCTACATCTTCCTTGTGCTTCAGGAGACCATCAGACCCCAGTCTGCTCTCTAGACTACAGATATCGGAGGTGACATTAAGACCTTGTTTCAGGCTGCAAAACTGGTATGTCTACTTAGGATGGAGAGGAGCCAGAATGTATCTCAGCAGTGGGGAATTTCTAGCCCTTTCCACAGGAGTCCTTTGTGTATGAAGCCCCAAGGAGGGACACAGGCCCAGGAGCAGCATTTTAGCTTTTCTCTTGCTCTAGAACCCTAAATGCCAGAGGCAGTTTGCTGGCAGATTGAGAAGAAGCCAATAACCTAAGCTGGGGTTATGAGGTGAGGGGCAAGAGGTGGTAGTGCCATGATGTAAAGTGGACAGATACAAGTCTGGCTACAAGAGAGCGTGAGGTGGGAGCCAGTGTGGCAAGTTTCACACTCAGTGCCTGAGACTTGACAGGCCCATTTCCAAGTGATTTGCAGTGATTATGGGCAGTAAAGAGACAGAGAGAGAGAGAGACAGAGAGAGAGAGAGAGAGAGTGGGAGAGAGAGAGAAAGAAGAAAAAGGAAAAGGCCTAAGAGGAGAGACAGTTATTCAATGCTGGGCTTGACCAAGTACCCGCTGAAGGTGATGTACACATCAACATCATCACTGTAAATGGCATTCTCCCGCTCCCGTTTGTACAGCCTAACCCAGATCTCATCATTTTCCTGGAGCTCCAGCATGAGGCTCTGGCTCTGCATGATGCTGC
>VYZR01018520.1:16874-31456 GCA_013400675.1 Oxylabes madagascariensis | reverse complement strand
GTGCTTGTGCTGCAGTAAGACAATGCTGCACTATTTTCTGCTTTGAGACCTTCCCTCTTCCCTGATAAGAGGATCAGAACAAATCTCCCTGCACCAAGACTGACTTTCCTGGTGAGTGGCTGTTTCCAAGGGATTCTCTGAGGTGACATAACCTTAAGTACGCTGGAATCAAAAGTTATCTGGTACATAAAGAATGTGTCTGATCATCTGTTTGCAAGTTCTTGACAGATTTTCCAGTGGAGAATGTAGCGGATTTACTTAGACCTTAATGCATGTTTCTAGGAATGGTACATTGAATTTTTCCTGAAGAGCTGCTGCATATGGCTTGATACAACCAAGAAGCCATATAATTAGTATGTATGCTTAGTTTGACTACTAGACTTAGACTTGTGGGTTTTACTTGGTTTTTGGGAGTTTTTTGGTTTGGTTGGTGTTTTTTGAGTTTTGATGGTTGGTTGGGTTGGTTTGGGGGTGTTTTCGTGTGCGTGGTTTTTTGTTTGTTTGTATTTTTGCTTATTAGGGTTTTTTTGTTGCTGTTATTTTTTGATTTTGGAGGTTTTTTGCAATAAGTANGCAGCCTATAAAACTGTGCCACAATCCCCTCCAAAAAACCACAACTGTAAACTGTGCACAAGCACACATGGCTGTGGTAAAGGGAGCTCAGTTGTGATAGAGGGTTCTCAGCTGCTTAAAGATACTGCCCAGACAGCTTTCATCCCTTCTAGCCAGCCTGCTACAGCAGGAAAAGCACAAGAAAAAGGACAACAAAGTCCAGAGACCAAACATTTGCCCAGAGGCCTTCATATTGGCATTGGGAGGAGAGAGCAAAAATAGTTGTGAAGTAAGTAATTATTAAACTAGCTACCTGGAAAGTAAAATGAAATAAGGCAGAAGGATGAACAGAGAAACTTTGGGGTGTATAACAAAACCACCCTTGCATGCTATATGTAAAGAAACACGGGAAAAGATTGCTGATGAATCTTTCAGGAAGACATTGCTTTGGACTGCTACGTAGACCCATATGTTTAGATGTTACTGTTAAAAAAAAAAAAGAAACCCTAAACCTCCCCTGCCCCCAAATCCACCATGAAAACAAATGGAAGAGGAAAGAAAAAAGGGAAATCAAAGCAGTACAAGACCAGACTATTTTTCCCCCCCTCTTTTTCTTAGACTTGTGCTTAGCTGAAGAATAAGACAGTTTGTTGATATAATGACTGCAATTCCATGGCAATCCCCTGCTTTGATTTGTGAATATTTTCTTTCAATTTGGGCACTTTGGTCTGAAATTTACCACTACGCCCCCTTCACTTATGAAATAAAGTTAAATCTTTCTGAGGAAAAATGTTGAGGCAATGCTAAAAACTATTCTAAATTTATTTTTTTTAAAGTCGACACATTCTCCCCATTTCTAAATACTAGGACTTGTACTTATGTGTGCTCCTGAGTCATGGGTTCAGGTTTCTTTAAAAAAAATGTCCAGTGCAGACACTACATTTTTATTTTGTGAACTTTTTGAGCAGGTTTTTTTTGCTAAAACTCTTTTGCTGTGGGGAAGAGGAGTATATCCTCCCCACCTCCTGAAATTTCCAGATTTCCCCATCTGATACAGACTCAGAGTCTGCTTTCTGGCAAGTTTTCAGCTGCCAACTGAAGTTTCAGTCAGTAATGGCATTCTCTTAAAAAATGTCAAGTGTAGAAGTTTTATGATATACTGTATACATGTGCTACTAAAAATTTGCAGCAGGGCAAGTCATTTGTAATGAACTTTTTTCACTTGTGAATTATCTGCAGACAGACTGATTTTCCCCCCCCAATCTGATTTATTATTTGCAGGTTTTTTCTGATTTCCACTGGAAATTTTTGATCTGCACTTTTTTCCCTCCACCATCTTTTAGTTTTGAAATTCTGATAATAAAAATTTGAAGCGGGGTCTTTCAGCTGGTTGTTTGGTTTGTTTTTTTGTGACCTGGTTGGATGTGATAAGTTGTCTAGGTTTGTTTTTTTGGTGGACATAGCCTTATCGTAAGTTAGATACTAACTTTTTATATGGCATAAAATTTGCTTCCATCTAAGAAAAGACAAAAAGCACAACACAGGCTGATCAAAACTTGTGCTCAGGTTTAAAAAGGAGTTTGTGCTTTCTTACAGATACAGACAGATTTTTTCCTAAGTTGTCACAGACTTAAGGTCTGCTAAAAACAATAGATGCTGATATTTGCTGTGATTAAATTGCAGCTCGCAGGGACCGACATCAGGAGAAGCTGCAGAAAGATCCCGTTTGCTAAAACAGAGTTACAGCATCACTCATAATGATAGCCTCTAAACTACTGTGGCTTCATTGGATGTTTACATTTTCTCTTGATCTGTGACAGTGATAGCAGAGGATGTGAGAAGAGTTGGTTCCCACTTTCTTGGGAGTGCCTGCCTTTTGAGGGGTCTATCGTGGCATCTACACCAGCACCAGGGGTGCAGGACAGCTGTGGGGTGGTTGTTGGCCGCATATGCAAAAACAAGGCAGAGACCACGAACGGGGTCCTGTGTTCCTGGACGTCAAGCAAATGTTTAATGTTGAGGCATGTTTTATGTCAATCAAACACATAAACCACTGTTACTGTTACTGCATGAGCCCATAAAGATGCACTTTTAAACCTTTAAAAGTAAGGTTCCGTAATTACATCTCATAGAACCCTCCAGGTCCCGGGGGTGCCTTTCTGCTTTTAAGATACCCAAGGTGGATGAGGTAAAGGAGAAAAAAAACCTTCCTTAAAGCTCTGAGGGCAGAAAAATGCAAGCCCTCTCCAATTCCATGCATAAGATCTCTCAAACCTTGATTTATTGGCTTTAATAACTGTGGGATTTCTCTCTGCTTTTTGGCTCGAGAAATTGAAGCCATGAGGTTGTGAGAATGTCTTTCTTCCAGAATAATCTGCTCTAGTGCCAGTCATTGGGGGAAGCCAGCAGGCTCACTTTATTCAAGCTGCAGGATCCTCTTTTTAAACTTTTATAAATCTAGCTTGATGCTAAAGCAGCCTCCTTTCACAATAAATAGGCCTCTTCTGGGCAGCAAAAGGTGAGGCTTTGCCTTACAAAACGGTGCCAGTGACTCGGCTGTGGCTGGTGTGGTGTAATAGTTTTATGACACCACCGCACTTCTTCATGAGCAAGACAGCTGAGCTTCAGGCTGCCTCACTTACTTTCCTGGAGGAGCTGCAGCTCAGTGACTATGCTGGATTTCTTCTGGAAATAACAATGGCTCCTATCAGAGAAATGAATGATAAGAGGAATTAGACGTCTTAACTTTGAGGAGACGTGCAAGCCATGTACTTAAATCAGATTGCTCAAGCTGTTACTGTCCACTGCCTTTTGTCATCCCCCCACCCCAGCAGACACTGCTGCCTTTGAGTCAGCACCCCTCGGTTTCAGTCCTGACCACAGGGCACGGACCTCACCTCCCTGTCAGTCTGGAGGTGGAGGGCAGTGCCCTGAGGCAGCTCCCACCAGCTGATTTCACTCTGTTGCCACAGTTCCAGAGCACAGGACCACCTTCAGTCACATGCAAGATGTTCATCTCTTGCTCACTGGGCTTTGGCAAGATTTCTCCTCTGCTGGGGTTTATTTCCAAAAGGATATGCAAAATCCCACTTTGGATTTTTCCATTGACAGTGAAAGGATTTAGAGGCAGTGTCAGAAGTGCAGGGAGAAAAAAGTTGACTGTGCAGTACAGTGCAGTCATTGCACATAAATAAACTACATTATTTTCCCAGGTATGTCTTTAAACTGAAACAAGCCCCAGAGGTCACAGCAGCACTTCTTGAAATTCTCTACCAACTGTAACTTACAGGAGTCCATGGTCCAGCTCCACAGACACAAAGCTTTACACTGTCTTCTCCAATGTGATGTGGTCAGTCAGCATTGGTTAGGAATTTTCCAACAAAATACTGTTGTTATAAAATACCAGGTCATTGCCCCAGTATTTTCATTGAAAGAAAGATTTCTGAGGTCTGACATGAAAATTTTGAGCAAAACAAGAGAGCACATGGCAAAATAACTTCCTTTTCAGGGCACTTCAACATGAATTGGATGGGTTGAGCCTGGAAACTTTGTTTTTCATGTTACAGGTGAATTTCCAAGCACCAGGCTTGGAAGACATATGTTGACTTCTTTTTTGTGGAACAACAGAGCTAATTGCAGTCATTAGGATTCAATAAACCTAGGCCTCCACAAATCAGAAAACTTTCCTGCCCAGTTCTCTAATGAGAAACTTGAAAATCATTCTGTAAAAAAAAGTCTAATTTGCATTTTGTTTCTGTGCAACTGTTTATTTATATGCATAAATATTTGTGAATAAGGGAAACAAGAGTGGGAGCAAATTCTGATCTAACTATACATTGTTTTAGGAGAAACAATAGAAAAAAAATTAAAGAAAAATCCAGGAAATTACAAGCTGAGGTTCCCAGTTGACAGTACATCTGCCATTTGCATCTTGATATGTTTCTTATTTCCCATGACAGCAAGAATTTCCACTTATGAGGATTCTCTTTAACTTTGAATTTCCTGATTTCTGTCACAATGTGGAACAATTTTAATTCTCTACATATAATGAGCAGTTTTAATCTTTTGGTTGGTTATTGGAGACTAACCTAACATTATTTTACATGCCCCTACACAATTCCAAGTCAGTATTTTCAGGGTTGAAGCACAAATAGACTTTCCTGGGCTGGCACTGTCACTTTGGCAAAGAGACCTGGGTGCACTGTGCACATTCTTTTCCCTGCAGGAGGGCTCCTCTCTACTTGCCGGGTGGGTTTCCCTGGCCCCTGGCTGCTACAGCCTCTCAGGGTTTATTTGCAGTGTGTGATAATCTAAATTCCTCATGAACACCTTCCATCACTCGCTTGCTGATCCGTGTCCTGTTCTTCTGGCTGAATTACATTTTAAAGTCCCTCCTGGCTTCCCTCAGTCGGGTCTGATGCTGCCTGCTATGAAATGACCCTTGTCCCGAATGACTATCACTCATGTTTACCCTAAAAAAATACAATGTACCTATAGTGTTAAAGCAAATAAGCCACATGTCATATTAGCAAGTATGTGCAGCTAAAGACCAGCAGACCAGAAAAGACCCACCTCGTATTGTCTTATGATTCATATTTAAATATTTCTTCCCTCAGAGGTGGGAACTCATTCAGATACGGTCTGTGTGGCCCTTTCCCACCAGTCCTGAGTGACCAATAATTAATTTATGCTGAATGTAATTACTCCCTTGTTAACAGTAGTTTTTCTGCACTTTCTCTCGGTTGGCTCTGGAGACGTACATGTTGAGTGTGATGTATGACTCCTGGCACAGAATGAAACCCTAGTCCTGTGAAAAGACATAGATAAAGTGAGGCTGCTCCATTACTCGCTAATGAATTTATAGGCTCACCAGTCTTATCTGAAGTGCAGCAGAGAAAAAATCTTAGAGGCTATTAGTGTAGTCTTGAAATAAAGATATTGGGACTTGGGTTTAGCCATCCTTCTCTGCCCTGTCACTTCAATAGGCACTTCAAAACAACAACAACAACAACAAAAATATTTTTAATCTAAAGGCAGGAGAGCAAGACAGACAGCTGCTGCAGCCTGGGCTACACATTTGCCAAGAAACGCTGGGGCTGGAAAAGCAAGGAATAATGAAAACACTTCCCACGTGATGATCCATTAATGGCACATAGGCGTGCGCAAAGCAGCGCAGTGCAGCGGGGGATGCATTACAGATCCTGAGCTGCTGCAGCTATTGTGTTTCAAAGCAGTAGTCATGTTAATGTGGTGCTGGCAGGCAGACGTGAACCTTTTTGGAAGGCACTATAATAGCTTCCTAGAAATTAAAGACAGAAGGGGCTGGCAGATTATATGCCCTGTCCTCCTAAATACTGCAGGCTGCTAGGATTCATGCAAATATCTTGTACCACTACCAGTTAAGGCAAACATTTCAACCTTAAAAACATGATCTTGGTGTCAGCAGCAGAAGAGATCCTTGACCTGGTGCCTCCTGGATGAGAGTCCCTTGTGCTGGTGGGGTACAAAGGAGGTTCACCAAGCTCAGACAATCCTGCTGGACAAAAACTATGCCCCAGTCCACAGGGGTGAGTAGAAATCCCCCAAGAAACAGTAAGTCTAGTCTAGAAGAGAAATTCTTCATCAGCTGAAAAGTCAACATGCAGGCTTGGGCTTGTAGACAAGGCACATCAGCAGTGGTGGGAGCTCCACATGCCCATCGGTGAAGGGGATTATTCAGTGGAAGCTGTGTGGAAAGGGAATCAGGAGCTTAGTAGCTGAATTATTGAAGGGGAGAGGTGGGGGGAAATCCTTCCTGATGTTACCACATGGAAAACTGTTTGTTTCGGTACATGTGTGGGGAGTTCCTTAAGGCCAATTAAAAAATTACATGTGTCAATTACATGTGTCAATTACATGTGTCAATAACCAGCTAGCTGTTGTGTAGAAATGTGTATTTTAAACCATAGGGGTAACAAAGGCCCTGTTGCAGTCTGTTGGCTAAAATTTGATTGATGCCAGTTAGCAGGCCCATGAGAGCTAACCTGATACTGCCACACACCAAATGGGATCGACAAGAAGATCCCTTGGAGGACGGAGGGAGGGTCAGATGACAAGGGCTGTTGGCTTCAATATAAATTGAAAAGAGCAAATGTGAGAAAATATTTACAGCTGAACTCATCAAAGCAAGCACTAAGTGGTTATACAGGAGGCAACTAGGGACAGCATGGGTCCAAGGGTAGCATTGGCCTGTTGGGGGTACTTTGTCTAAGAAACTGTGTAAGAGGGCAACAGGTCCAACCGGGATTGTGGCACTGGTCTGCATATCTCCAGCAGTGTTCTTTTGGTGATATGGGCAAACAGGGTGGGAAGAGATGATTAAAGACATTTTGCCTTCCTGCAGCCAGAAAAGCCATCTCAACTCTACAACTGTATTTTAGGGAGAGTGACCATGAAAGGAGGCTGCCTGGTCACAGACGGTCTGATCGCATGGCACATTGGCCCAGACACACTCACATGGTAGAATGTGAAGGAGACCACATCTGCACTTCAGATTTGCTCTCCCTCTCTTTCCCTTGTTGCAGACTTCTTCCTGGTTTGTCTTGAAGAAAATAGGATTTGGCTTCTGCACAGCCTGGAGAAGGGGCAGGTTTTCGCTGTGGGTAGTGGGGATGGAGGAGGTGGGTGGTCGGAGGTCTTGGTCGGGGCATCCCGGCAGGGTTGGCAGCCATGGGGCTGCTATGAGCCTGCCTGGCAGGACACAGAAGACTCCATTTCCCTCCCTTCCTCATGGCCTGGCTTAGTGCACAGGGCTCCATACCGCAGCTGCAGCTTTTTTCACGGAGAACAAAGCCCTTTTTATTTCTTTCTTTTTTTTTTTTTTTTTTCTTTGGATTTGGCTATTGAGAAGGAGCTAGAAACTATTTGCACCAGGAAATACAGGCTGAAGAATGAGTGTGTCAGCCCGAGTCCTCTTGGCAGGGCTTTTCTGACTGCCAAAGTGAGGCGGCAGTGCGTTAGGAGGCCTGTTAATTGTCAGTGAAGACAAAGTGAATAGCTGTGGATTAATTGAGAGCTCCTACTATTGTTTTTCTAGAAGAAAACTTGCTTCTAGGAAAGAACTGGGGATGGTGTTTCTGCTCAAGCACGTATTTATCTTGGTTAGACATTCACCAGGTCTTCTGGGGCTATACAAAAATATATGGAGATTTCCAGAAATGTCCTTGACCATTGAATTCTCATCAGCACAATGCCAAATATCAGACTGGTCAGTTTGCTTTTGGAGACTGTCATAATTAGTCTACAATTAAAATATTTCTTTAATGTAAAACTTGAACATACTACTGAGCTGCATATTTTAGCAGAAAGAGAACTGACTTCATATTTTGAAGGGAAAAGACTTGCTGTAATGGATTGTCTGGTGGGCAAGGAATTACAAAGCACTTCCTGGAAGGCAGTGGCAAACACAAGTAAAACAGTGCAAAGCCCACCCCCTCCAAAAAATCAGGTTTAAGATTTTGCATCATCTAAAGCAGAGATCACAATGTATCAGCTTTAAAGCAAGGCAAATCCTCCTTCACTGATAATGAAGGCCTCTGCCAGGAGAATTTTGTCTGAAAGCAAAAATCTATTTTGCATGGCCAAGACCCCCTGTATGGCTGGCAGCAAAAGGTTTTGGCATCAAGGTCCTGAAATGGGGGCAGCTGTCTACATTATAGGGTTTAACAAAAGAGAGGCAGTATATATATTTTAAATTCTTTTATGCAGGCAGCTTTCATTTCTGAATCTTTATATCATTTTATATTTGTAATACCACGGTTTCTGCTGTGCAACTGCTTAGAGAGAAGAAATGGTTCATTTGGGTAAAATGGGAACTTTTTTGGCATTGCTCAACTTTTACATCTAACGTGAATGTGCAGGATTTTTTTAAGCATTAAATCTTGCAGGAGGAAGGAAAAGAAAGAAGAAAAGTTTTCCTTTTCACACCACACCAGATCTAGTTGAGACTGGATACATGGAGTAAATACCAAGAGTGAAATTCTAACCCCATTGAAGTTAATGGCAAAATTCCCATTGACTTCAGCTGGGCCAGGATTTCACCCTTTGAGTATTTCCAGCTCAACCAGAAGCAGGAAATACTGGAAAGCTCTTGACAGAGCCTGTTCTCATAATATTTCCAGTCCAGATTTTCAGGCCCTCTTACCCTGCATTGTTTTGATCGCGCAGTAAAATAAGAAGGGTGTTGGGAATATGCTGTGCTAGAAGTACTTCAGAAGGTAAATGTAGAAGTAGAGATGAGATTGAAATTAAAAGGGAAAAAGGATGAATGAGGTGACATCATGCAGAATGTGATATAGTGAGTTTGGGGTTGACTTTATTAGCTCACTATTACATAACAGAATGGTTGTAACATTCTGTGGAAATGACATATGAGCTGGTATACTACATTTATATAATTTTCACTGAACATAATTCCTGCACAATGTGGAAATCAGATCTTTACCCCAAGTCACACTATTGTGCTATAGCCGCACACAATGCTTTCCCAGCGCTCCTCAGTGCTTCTGTTGCAAAATGTCTCAGGAAGGACAAAAGCTGCAGAATACAGTAGTCTTTCATGTACAGGTAATTGAAAGGAAATACAATTGCTCTGACCTGAAGGCGTTGGGCAGGAAAGGGACTCTCTCTGCCACCATCTGTTGGCAAATAGAGGAAAGAAAATGTGTTGAATGTTGTCAACTCAGAGACCTGCCCATACCCCAGGTGCACAGATGCTCCCCAGGAAAAAAGTTTTCTCCTTTTAGCTGCAATATCACAAAGGCAACGTGGCAACACAGAGACTGCATCCACACACATCCGTACCCAGAATTCCTCTGTGTGTTTCAGCGGATTGTCTTACACCAGTGCAGTGTGTCAGCCCATCAGTGAAAGGAACAGGAAAATAACATTATTTTGAAGGAAAGAATTAAAGATGCCCAGAGCAAAGTTTGGCTTCAATTGTGCCTCCCCAAGGGATCCTCTGCACTCAGCAAAACTTCCTGGTGTCCCAATATGTACGCAGTCTCTTCCTGCCACAGTGTTTCACTTTGACATGCCTTGCTGCCTTTCTCATGGTTTTCCTAAAACCAGACCTTAGGAATTGCCTGCTTGACTCAAGTTTTCATCTGTGTTCCCGTAGGCCACAATCCACCCTTAGTGCTATTCTCACTTTCTTCTTGAAAGGGTGGCTACAGGATTCATGTTTCCCTGTCCCATCTTCCCCTCACTCTATGAACTTTAATTTCTGTGGGGAAATTGCCTTTGGAATGGAAGCACTGTCTCTATCTAATCACGCGGCTATTTGTTACAGCAGAATAGTTCAAGGGTCTTTGGATATTCTAGGTGTCCATAATGTCCCTTATGCTCCCACTAATTTTCAATAGATGTCATGTCCAAAAATATCTATCTGTCAGATAACTTTCTCCTCTGTCAGATAATTTTCCAGTAAACGCGGGCAAAATCAGTATGCCAGGGTTAGTCGTAAGTAGTAGGAAGTATTCCCTAGGCATGAGGATTATGTCTGTCAGGACTCACATCAGGATTTTGGCCTTCACTAGCCACTGAGTGGCCACAGTGGATCTTACTGGGTAAAGAAAAGGCATTGATTGTGAAGCACATTTTGTCATTTATTTACTTCCTTTCCAAGACCAGTAATTGATACAATTTCTAGAAAATTCAGTCCTGATTTAAAAATATGAAAAGCTAGACTCTTTGTAAGTATTTTCTGAACAATAATTGTGAAAGAGCATTTGGGTTTTTTTAGTTTTCATTTGCCTGTCTTTCAAGCTTCCAGAAATTTGTTCTGGCCATGCCTTTCTTTGGTTCTTTAGTAAGTGGAGTGTAAGTAAACCACCAGTTTCTCCTGGTGAAGGTATTACCCACTGTAATCAAGTGGCTTCTCGGTCTTCTTCTTGATAACTTAAACAGATTGAATTCTTTGAGTGCTTCAGTGCAGGGCGCTTTCTTCAGTCTCTGAATCATTTTTATGGCTCTCTTCTGCACCTTCTCCAGTTTTTCAATATCCTTTTTTATAATGTGAACATCAGCAGCCTATACAGTGCTGCAGCATCTGATTAATAGGCTGTAGATAAATTTCTTGGTCTGTTTTCTGAAGCCTACACTGAGTACCCTTTTACCTCGAGTAAAATCTTTGCTATTCCCCTTACAGGCAGGAGGCTGATCTGCACGGTCTGTGGCAGATCAGGGGCAAAAGTGCCCTGCCTTCAGTGTGATGCAGCCAGCTATGGGCTGTCTCAAACCCAGCCAGGGAGTAGATTCAGTGAGCAGAGAAATATTCTCTGATTCACAGACCTGGCTAGAGGTTGTTCCTATTCGCTTGGACTCAGCTCCAGGCTAACCTGGTGACACAGATTTTGGGCAGAGCATAGGGAGAGCAAGTTCCTGCCTGGCAGAAGGGTATGGAGGGGTTCTTAGGGGCTTTTTTGTCCTAATACACAGGGCAGAGACTATAATCTGTAAAGGTATTTAGGGGTGAAGGTATTTAGAATATCTAAGAACAGCTATTTAGTGAGCCTAAAAACGTTAGGTGTATAAGCTTGTTTCTCTTTAAAAGGATGCCAGGTTTATTGCTGCTGACAGCAGCTGGCAAAACTCTTGCAAAACTCTTACAAAACTGCATAACGTGAGTGGAACTCCCTGATTCTGTTATATTTTTGTTGGTAGCAGGTTTGCATCAAAGGATTTGTCAGTCTGTAGGTTCAGACTACACATTCACTTATTTAACAGAGCAGGATGACATAAGTGCCTATTTCAAAGAAATCCTTCCATGCCTTTCATTGCTAGGATAGCCTTTAGTTTTTTCATATAGCTGCAACTTAAAAAAATAAAGGAGGAAGAAGTGATAGCAGCTATTCTTCATAAAAGGTACAACCCACATGTGAGAGAACAGTCACAGGGCTGTCAGAAAAAACATATGAAAAACCTGGTTTTAAACNTGTTAAAAAGATTTAAGGGAGGAGCATGCCTGCCCAGCCTTACAGCCTGAAGTCTGCGGCTCTGAGGAGTGAAGTTGACTTGTATCCACTGCATTCCAACTCTAGGGGTAAAAGAAGGAAGGTGCTCCTTTCCACTGACTGAAAATATACAGTAGACAAAAGTGTGCCTTAAAATACAACCACAAACAGTGATAAAAACAGCCCAAAGCCAAAACCAAACTTTTTTGGACATGGAGGCCCCTATTAACATAAGAGATGAAAACCAGAATCTCATCTGGTTAATCTATCCCCATTAAAAGCCAGTTTCAGGAAACCCAAGTACTCCCCCTCACTGGGAGGGCTTGGGCTCAACCTGCCTGGATTAGGAATGCAGCTATCAGCTCAGGAGATGAAGATTGATGTGCTTCTGATTTTAGATGCAGAGTTTAATATGAGGGCATTTTCTGTGGGCGAGCCAGATGCTCAGTTGACACTGAATGAGAGGGAGCTCAGGAATAGCTCTGCCTCTGTGCTTTTCCATGGCAGATTACTACAGATGGAGTTTCTCCTTTGGTGCACTCCCAGATAATTTGCTGATTTTGCCCAGTCTTCCTTAGTAATTTATTTTCCTCTCAGGTATTTCCTTNGAGACTATAATCTGTAAAGGTATTTAGGGGTGAAGGTATTTAGAATATCTAAGAACAGCTATTTAGTGAGCCTAAAAACGTTAGGTGTATAAGCTTGTTTCTCTTTAAAAGGATGCCAGGTTTATTGCTGCTGACAGCAGCTGGCAAAACTCTTGCAAAACTCTTACAAAACTGCATAACGTGAGTGGAACTCCCTGATTCTGTTATATTTTTGTTGGTAGCAGGTTTGCATCAAAGGATTTGTCAGTCTGTAGGTTCAGACTACACATTCACTTATTTAACAGAGCAGGATGACATAAGTGCCTATTTCAAAGAAATCCTTCCATGCCTTTCATTGCTAGGATAGCCTTTAGTTTTTTCATATAGCTGCAACTTAAAAAAATAAAGGAGGAAGAAGTGATAGCAGCTATTCTTCATAAAAGGTACAACCCACATGTGAGAGAACAGTCACAGGGCTGTCAGAAAAAACATATGAAAAACCTGGTTTTAAACAGCACAGTTAGAGATGAGCAAGGTCCCTGGAGAGCAGATCCCCAGCTGCCCTTTTACAGGGTGCTGGGGCAGAGATGGCCTTGGGTTGTTGCCGTGCGCATTCCTCTTGGGATGTCCATGGCACAGCAGCCAAGGAAGAGCCACACCTCTAGTGACAGTGGCTCCTCAGACCACATCTGCCACACCTGCTGCTGCAGATTGTAGACTGAATTTAGAGATGCAGGATAGGGCCCTGACAGGAGACAAGGAAATGAAGTAAGAGAAAAAGTGCTTTAGCCTCCCACAGTAGGGTGAATAGTGATTCTCATTATACTGATAAGAGTCAGGAGTCTGAGGAGAGCAGACTCATCTTAGGAATAAGTGAAGGAGAAAAAGGGACATGTATGGACATGGTGAGGCAAAAGGAAGAGCCGGGTGCTTAAGCACAAAAAGATGATCTCCAAGAACTCGAGAGGCCTGAGGCAGCAGTGAGCTGCTGTGTTAGTGTTTCTTGTTAAAAAGATTTAAGGGAGGAGCATGCCTGCCCAGCCTTACAGCCTGAAGTCTGCGGCTCTGAGGAGTGAAGTTGACTTGTATCCACTGCATTCCAACTCTAGGGGTAAAAGAAGGAAGGTGCTCCTTTCCACTGACTGAAAATATACAGTAGACAAAAGTGTGCCTTAAAATACAACCACAAACAGTGATAAAAACAGCCCAAAGCCAAAACCAAACTTTTTTGGACATGGAGGCCCCTATTAACATAAGAGATGAAAACCAGAATCTCATCTGGTTAATCTATCCCCATTAAAAGCCAGTTTCAGGAAACCCAAGTACTCCCCCTCACTGGGAGGGCTTGGGCTCAACCTGCCTGGATTAGGAATGCAGCTATCAGCTCAGGAGATGAAGATTGATGTGCTTCTGATTTTAGATGCAGAGTTTAATATGAGGGCATTTTCTGTGGGCGAGCCAGATGCTCAGTTGACACTGAATGAGAGGGAGCTCAGGAATAGCTCTGCCTCTGTGCTTTTCCATGGCAGATTACTACAGATGGAGTTTCTCCTTTGGTGCACTCCCAGATAATTTGCTGATTTTGCCCAGTCTTCCTTAGTTAGTAATTTATTTTCCTCTCAGGTATTTCCTTGTACATGCTTGTTGCATCTAAATACATTCCTGAAAATGTCTACTTTCCTGGTCTAGAAAAGTGTTAGGGGTGTTGAATGATAATACAGGATGTAGTTTCTTAAAGTGAGCCACAATGAAGGTATTGGTGCAGGATGTTTGAACTCTTGCCTGTGAATGATAGCGGGGGTTATAATTTTATTTGTGATGTATATAAACACAAACACATCTGTGGGCAAGACCTTTGGTCGTTGTCCCCTCACTCTTCATACAGGTGGAGCGGCATCTGTCTCTGCTATGACTATCACCCAATAAATGAGGTAGAGGCCTTGCACAGGGCAGCTTTTAGATGTTAGGGATTGGTGTGCCATGTGGAACCTCAATGATGCTTGTTGAGTAGGGGAATTAGGAGCAAAACTTCATGCAACTAAACTGTGGTTGTTATAAACAACCTCATTGGTTTTAGATAACAGAAGTTCTCTTTCAAACCTAGGTTGCTTGGTTTTTTAGAGAGTTGTTTAAACTTAATCTTCTTCTGGGTGGACTTTAAAAAGGGAATTAATTAATTTGTTATTTTTGGTTGCATCATATTTCCCCAAGAAGACAGACTGAGATGCTTATAATGCACCTGATCTAATTTAGAAACAAAATTCAAAGTCCTAATGGGAGGTAGGTAGAACATTTCTCTGTCAAAAATTCATAACTTCTAGACATATTCAAAATTGTTTTTCTTTTTTGAAAGGTTTTTCTTTTAATGTTTTCTATCAAACTTTGAAAATATTCTTCTGTCTCAATACCTTTAGCCTGAATTTAAGAAGAACACCTTTATTCATCTCTTAGG
>VYZR01018488.1:1616-11721 GCA_013400675.1 Oxylabes madagascariensis | reverse complement strand
TAAACATAAAACACCACTACAACTGGAGGCAAAGAACCTAAAGTAAAAATAGCAAATAGTAACTTATATATGAGGCAATTTCATTAGGGATTACTTCATAAGCATATATCCACTGAAGACACAAAAAGATAGGCTAAGTTCAACAACTTACAAGAACAAGGCCCCCAACCTTTGAGTACTGGCTTTGCTGATTTAATACATTTTGAACTTTCTTCTATAGAACTTAACTACATATAATTAAACTGCAAACCTAACCTGTGGATGCTGCTTTTCATAGTGTCATGTAGAATGACTTCTGTCTATAACACATATTCTTGTACATCAAGATTTCACCCAATAAAAGAAAGCATTAAACTTTTATTTAACATATTTGCAATGTTATTATATTTCCATCTCAGTGTTTAGACATAGTTAGATATGTATACTAAACACAAAATATAACTCTTTGATTAGTGTTGTATTTTCTCCGTCTCTAACTGAGTTGGGCAGAGAGCACATGAAGGGCACTAAGCCACCTCTGTCTGCAAAACCTCACTTGTAAACATGAGTTTACCATCAAAATTGCTATTACTATACAAAATTACTGTTTTCCTACAAAATTAATATAGGAACAGATGTTTTTCCAATGCCTAGCAGGCAAATTTATTTAAAGATCTAGAAGCTTTTGTTCAAGTAGTATCTCCCTTATCAGAGCTTGTAGATGTACCTCCATTGGCAGAACCAAAACTGGGACACATAAAAGGTATGAACAAAACTATAGAGTGACTTTTGAAGTCTGCTTAGGCGCCATAATAACCTGATGTGCAATGAACTGAGTTCTTCTTGTGTCTCAAAAATTACACCAAAGGGAGAAAAATAGGAAGATTATTTTACATATATTTCTGAAAAATAAAGAAGTTATTTTCTGGGAATATGAAAGAAAACAAGGATAGATGTGATTACCCAGTCTAAGGTGAAGGAAGCACCCACTTCTCTGGGCCTCCACGAGGACATGAGGACATTAGCTATGAATGAAGATTGGCAGCTGGTGACAAGTCTAGAGCATGGCCTCTTCTATCCTTGTAATACCACTGATCATCACTATTACTTCCTTATAAATTATGTGCTCCTAAAAGGCATATTGGCTTTATAGTAATTATCTGATATTCTCAACTTCTCATACAATATCCTCCATGTATTTCAGTTTTCAAGAGAAGATCCTGTAATATTAGAATTCACAAAAAAAATTTCTTGGGTTTGACCAAAGGCTCAGAGACTCATTTAAATGAGGCCTTAGTCAGACAGAGTACTTATGACAAGTAAGAAACTAGGCTCATCTGGATATAAATCCAGCTTCCTGTGCATTTTTCACCATGGCACCATGGTGCTGCTACAGCATTCCTCATGGCACTTTTAAGTCCATTTTCTGTGTTGATTTATCCCAGTTCTCTCAGTGTTGGACTGTGTTAGGGTGGCACAATGGTGACAGTGACAGACCTTTTTTGGGGGAAAAGAGGCAATCACTGTCAATAATTGGCACTAGCAGCCCTCCACAATGTGGTATCTCAAACTGGCTGGGAAAGCACCCTGAGGTGTGCAGCCCCACAAAACTCTGCAGCATGGGGCCACAATGCCCTTGCACCCCAAGGCATGACACAACCCCTCATCTCTCCAATACAAGCAGCACCCCAGTAAAACTGTTTACAGGACAGCAAAAGCAGCAGGTTATCTATTAGTCGAGTTAACTTTTTGTGTCACGGAGGAGTTTCTCACCTAATCCATCTTGGAAAAGCCTCCACTTATGCCTAGAATCACAGCCAGAGCCAGCTTTGTTCCCACAGCAACAGACGCAACTCCTATAACATGACCCAGCTTTTTGGCAGTGCCCAACCTCCTTCTGCCGGAGTCCTGACTCCAACCCTGGCAAGGCCTGCTGAGAAGGGGTTGCTGTGCAACCTGACTGCTGCACAGCCATCCTTGGCAGCTCAAGACAGCGCTCCTCAGTCAAGGCATGCTTTGATGACTGGATCCATGCATTTTTCTGCAAGAAGTCATTTGTTCCCCTAGCAGCTAACATTTCTGGCTGTATCTTGTGTGTGATCAGGCACAGCTTCCTTCCTCTCATACCCACTGGAAAACAACTGTGCCTATCTGCAATGTTTTTGTGTCAGGTTACAGTGCTGCAGACAGCCAGGATTCAAGAGCACACGGGGAGATAAAGGCTCAGCAGGAGAAGTTTAGGGCCCAAAATGTTCCATGTGCTATGCAGAGTGTTTCCTCTGGATGCCTGCTTGCTTTTCACTGCTTTCTCTTCCTGCCCCCATCTCCTGCCCCATTCCCTGCACAGCCCCATAAAGCCAGCTTTACCTTCCAGCCCAGACTTCCCAGTTTTTCAGTTCAGTTTCAAATATTTCAGGATATCCTAGGTGGGATTTGGGGACAGGAAGCACATCTCTGTTTCTCTTCACGCTTTCATTGCAGAGCTCTCCATTTACACTTCAGCCTGGCTTCTGCTCCAGGGTCTTTGGCATGTGTGTGGCAGCGCATTTGGAGGCAGGGTGGATGTTTTGAAGGTCCTGCTGAGACTCAGCCTGTGAGGCAGCTGTTTGCACCTGTGGCTACTGGGAATTGGCAAAATCCTTGAACCCGTGAAGCCAAGTGGCTGATACAATTTTAGCACATCTATACAGTGTAATACCCTCTATTGTGACTCCGTTTCTCAAGGCCAGTGACCATGCAAGTAAAACTAGAATACAACTGCATTATTTCTTTTTTCTTGATTTGACTTCAATTTCTTGTGCAGGAAGGGCAAGAAATATATCAAAATAATAATAATAATAGTAACAGATGGAGTTCACTAATTGCTATGTTCTCAATTTTTTTTTTTCCTGAAAAGCAAAGTTATTCAAACATATTCAGATAAAGACATTCAGCCTGGCCATTTCTCAGTTGCAAATTCTCATGCCTTCCATGACAGCAACTTCAGGACATCATACACAGTAGTATTAAATACATCCTGACGTCAGAGACTTAATTTGAGCATGATTCCTGACCAGGAGTTGGCTTCACAGGTGATGGAAACAGAATGGGTAAGAGCGACATGATCTCTGATACCCAGCTCTCCTGCACCTCAGGTGGAATCCACTTGGTGAAGGGCGCAGAGGGTAAATCCTACGAGGAGTGGCTGAGGGAGCTGGGATTGTTTAGCCCGGAGAAAAGGAGGCGCAGGTAGGGCTCTCTAGAATGTTCTTTAGAATGCTCTCTAGAACTCCCTGAAGAGGCTGTAGCCGGGTGGGAGACGCTTTCTTCTCCCAGGCACCCAGCGACAGGATGAGGAGACAGCCTTAAGCTGCGCCAGGGGACATTCAGGTTGGACATTAAGAGGAATTTCTCCACGAAAACCAGCAACCAGAAAAGTTTAGAACTTTTTAAACCCTTGAGGTCTCGGCAAAAGCTGCACTATCGATAAAAATTTCCCCCTCCCCTCGAACACCCCCACACCAGCCCGCGCCGCCCGGCCCGGCGGCCTCAGGCCCCGCCCCCCAGGCCCCGCCCCGCGCGGGGTCGTTGCCATGGCAGCCGCGCGGGGTCGCGCACGCGGCGGCGAAGATGGCGGCGCCCGTGTCGCTCAGTCACATCGCCTGCTGCGCCAACCGGGCGGGCGGCGGCGCCGTGGCCTGGGGCCGCGGCGGCCTCCTCGCCTTCGGCAGCTGCCACGACGTCATCCTCNTAATAATAATAGTAACAGATGGAGTTCACTAATTGCTATGTTCTCAATTTTTTTTTTTCCTGAAAAGCAAAGTTATTCAAACATATTCAGATAAAGACATTCAGCCTGGCCATTTCTCAGTTGCAAATTCTCATGCCTTCCATGACAGCAACTTCAGGACATCATACACAGTAGTATTAAATACATCCTGACGTCAGAGACTTAATTTGAGCATGATTCCTGACCAGGAGTTGGCTTCACAGGTGATGGAAACAGAATGGGTAAGAGCGACATGATCTCTGATACCCAGCTCTCCTGCACCTCAGGTGGAATCCACTTGGTGAAGGGCGCAGAGGGTAAANTGGGGCCGGGAGCGGGAGCGGGACCAGTCCCTCACGGTCTGTGCTGTCTGTCTGTCCCGCAGGTGAGGCGGGCGGTCGCCGCCCTCCGCGGCCACGCCGGCAGGGTGAACTGCGTGCGCTGGGTGCGCCGGCGGGACCGCGGTGAGTAGCGCGGCCTGGCACCCCCCGTGCCCTCGGGGCGGCGGTGCCGCGGCAGGGCCGGGGCCGGCTCCCCTCGGGCCGCGGGCGCTGCTGCCCTTCAGGGGAGAGGAGAGGGGGGAGGCTCGGCAACGCCGGGGCTGCGCTGTACACTCAAGGAAATAGCGGACAGTGCATCCTTTCGCCTTTAGCCCAGCTTCCNAGCCCGGAGAAAAGGAGGCGCAGGTAGGGCTCTCTAGAATGTTCTTTAGAATGCTCTCTAGAACTCCCTGAAGAGGCTGTAGCCGGGTGAGAGACGCTTTCTTCTCCCAGGCACCCAGCGACAGGATGAGGAGACAGCCTTAAGCTGCGCCAGGGGACATTCAGGTTGGACATTAAGAGGAATTTCTCCACGAAAACCAGCAACCAGAAAAGTTTAGAACTTTTTAAACCCTTGAGGTCTCGGCAAAAGCTGCACTATCGATAAAAATTTCCACCTCCCCTCGAACACCCCCACACCAGCCCGCGCNCCCGTCTTTCCTGAATATCTACAGAGACAGTGACTCCACCACCTCCCTGGGCAGCCCATTTCAGTGTCTAAGCACCCTTGCTGTGAAGACATTTTCCCTGATGTCCAACATAAACCTCCCCTGGTGCAACTTAAGACTGTGTTCTCTCATCCTGTCACTTGCTACCTGGGAGAGGAGACCGACCCCGACCTGGCTACACCCTCCTTTCAGATGGTTGTAGAAAACGATAAGGTCTGCCCTTGAGCCTCCTTTTCTCCAGGCTAAACATGCCCAGCTCCCTCAGCCACTCCTCATAAGATGCGTGCTCCAGACCCTTGTCAGCTCTGTTGCCCGTCTCTGGACCTGCTCCAGCACATTAGTGCCCTTCCTAAGTTGAGGGGCTCAAAACTGGACACAGCACTCGAGGTGTGGCCTCATTTTAACTGATGGGTCTACAGGAATGTGACCGAATCCAGGTGAGCTGCCTGGTGGGCGCGGGAATCTCTGCTCCTGGCCCCACAGCCAAGGGCACCCCAAGAAGATGTTTGCCTGGGGCTGCTGCAGCTCACACAGGTCGATGGCTTGTGCTGCTTGTTTTGCTACCAGTCTGTTTAGTAAGGTTTGGAGTTTTGCATGTTTTGACTTTGTAAACTGATTTGTAATACCTTTGCAGCAATCTCTGAGCCTAAAGCTCTGAAGTTGCATAGAGGTTATGTGCTCGAAAAAAAGATATCTTAAAAAAAAGATATCTTAGAAAAAGTATCTTTAAAAAAAGTATATTGGAGATAGATAGAAATGTTTGAGACATTTCTGAGGCTTTTGCTGGATAGTAATTCCAGGATTTAACATTGCTTAGTGCGGACTTTTCATAGGCATATATTCTTGCCCGTAGGAGTTTATGGAAACTCCTGAAAAAGAGAAATGCAACTGTTGATTGGACTGTTAATGTAATGTGCTGCTTCCTTTTTTTGAGAAGTATGCAATGCAAACATTAGTTTTTAATAGTGATATAAACTGCCATCCTTTCAACAGGTTGCACTAAAACATACTCTTCTTAAAAATGATTTAAATAAGTTATTTTCAGGGGATTTGGGAATTAATTTTTCTTGTGAAGCTTTGAAATGTTTGTTTAGATTTCTCTTGCCTTATTTTCCTGTCTTCCAAAAAGACCAAACAAAAACCCAAAAGGTTAGTTTACACTGTTGGATTTGAGAGTCTTTTGAAAAGGTATTTTTATCACTTTCATACAGAACTTTAAATAGTCCTGTGAATTTTCTCTTAAAGTTTTCTTAGGAAGTATCTTTGCTCTTAATCTGTTCTGCACAGTGCAACTCCTATTAACCATACTGTATTTTGGTGGAAGCTTGGTTACCAGTGATACTTTGTGAGTAGTAACCAGCAGAACTGCTTATGTTGCTGTTAAAAAATTAAGTGTACTCTGAACTAACCAAAACATATTTTTTAGCTTCTGAAACAGAGTTAATTTCTGGTGGATCTGATAAGCAACTTATTCTTTGGGAATGGAAAGATACAGTAACATGGAATAATCAGGTAAGCAGGAATGACCTCTTTTCAAATCTCCCTCTGCACTAGTTTCTCACATATCATAAATTATCTGTTTTGTCTGTATTTCTGGTTCATACTATTTGTTTCACTTTGACTGATTGTTTTTTATTTTTAATTGATCCCAGTGTGTACATCCTTGAAATTGTTGGTGCTCTGTCTTGCTGTGTTTTACTATAAATGTTGTTTCCTCTTCTCTGTGGTTCATCTTTTTCAAATCAGCATTGGTAAAGAAATTAACTAACCTGTCAGTCATTGAGTGGATTTGTTCAGGTGTCTGAAAGACCCTGTTTGCCCTTGACTCATCAGCTTTCTGATCTCATGTAGTAGTTTTCTTTAAACCACCTTAAAACCTTCAAACCATGAGGCCCATTCTGAGCTGGCATCTTCTGTACCCTTCTTCCTTGTTTCCTTATATCCATTTCTAGCGATTTGTGGTCAATCTGTGCAATAGTGTGGGGTTTGTGTATAGATAGTCTTACCAGGATGATATACAAGTTGGAGTAGATGTTTAACAAAAATGAAAATAAAAAAAATCTGTGCAACAATTGGTTTTTGTCAGAGAAATGGAGAAAAGTAAGGAGACCTTGCTTGCTAATTTATTATTAGTACTGTAAAATATAAGGCAAAAAATTCAGTGTTGTGTGAAAGAGCCTTCAGAATGACTTGAAATTTTGATGAAAAAAACTATTTATTATCTAGCTTTTAAAATCTTGCTTATTAGGCACTGTATTGTGAACGGCTGTATAGGTAACCCATTTCATCATCTGTCTCAAAGTAGGTTATTAGACTTGGCATTTTAAAATGCACGAGAATGCATAGTAGGGGGAAATGAACCTGCTTTGGTGAGGGAAAGTTCTCAGAAATAAGTTATTTCTGATCCTGATCCATTGTAACTGTTCATGCATTTATGTAAGTCACAGACTTTTTTATAAACTTTTTCTGCTGATGTGGTGCACAGCCATATGGCAATAATTTCAAAAGAATGTGGTTAAATGTGCGCATTTTAATGGCGGTTCTGGACTAGTGTAAATTCTTAAAAACAAAGTTCCTTATTGAACCAATCAAAAATTCTTACTGGGGCCTACCAGTCTGTCTTCCGGGGAGAGATGTCAAGTCTATCTATGATAACATTTGGATAAATGCTGGATGACTTCTGGCTGCAAAATCAAAAGCTTCTCATTTTGATCTTTGTGTTTATGAGGAACTGATTGCAAATTGAATCACCTGTACTCATTGTCTAAATTTAGCAGTTTTGTTTTTCATGTTGGCATTTTGAAGAAGTAAAAAGCTGTTTTGGTTTGTGAGAACACACTAAACGTTGCTGCTAGAGCTGCTGTAGCTGCTGCCTATTCCACTGTGTTCTCTGCTCTGTCTCCTTCACTAAGGTTCTCCAAAGTTTTGAGGGATGTTCCTTAGGGTGAGGGACGAGAGAAGGAGAAAAAAGAAGGAAAACTACTCTTCCTAAGTTCTATCCTGTTTCCAACTTCGCTCAAGGAAGGGAGCAGTGTGTATAGTGTACAGAGGAACATTTAATTCTGTTCAGCTTTGAGCAAAATCTTACCAAGTTAATATTCATTGCTGCTGTATCCCTTCTCTGGGTTTCATGGAATATGATTTAGCTTAAGCATAGCTTGGCAGACACTCTGTCATTGCAGGTATAGAAATCATTTTCAGTATTATTTTTTTTTCCTAAAATGGCTTTAAAAATTCTCTCATGTAAGTTGCTGGAATTTAAGACTCTGTAAAATTTTCTCATGTGTTCAGCTTGTGAAAAGCGTTCCCCTCAAAGGCCACACAGAAGCTGTTTTTGCTGTGGATGCTGTCTACCAGTCAGATGAGCCTGATTTAAATCTGCTAATAGCTTCTGCAGCCTCTGACTCTACTGTGAGAATCTGGTCTCGGCATGGTTCAGAAGGTAACATTTTTTAATGTTAGGAATAACATACTGGCTAAATAAGAATTATGACTACTTATCCATTAGGTATTAAAACTAACATCTTGTAATGCAACTACATTGATTTCTCTTTAGACTTTAGTGCATCAAAGCACTGTATTACTCTTTGAAAGCCTTGAGTCAGATTTGTTCTGCAGAATGATTTATCTTTATATTTCATCAGGGTTGTGTGGCCTGAATTTACTTTTTTAAAAATATGTATTCAGATTATGATAATCTGAACCATTGTTTTGCTCTGTAATGTGGAGGCAGACTAGCTGCATGCGTGTGTGAAACAAAATTACGTAGTAAAATGATTAATGTTGGCATTAGAAAGGCGAGGTTTAACTAGTCACTTGTTTTTCGCTATTGCCTTGAGTCCAGTGAAGTTTGGGATAATGGGATCTTGACCTTCTGTTGAACTAGGCCTTTGCATGGAAATGTGGGAAAACAGCATTCTAAAATATGTAAGGAATAAATTGGGTAGATAATCGAGATTTAAGGTGTTATTTGCTGGTTGAGTTATAGTGACTGCATTTCTTTAGCTACTTTCTTCCTTCTCTGGTGTATTTGAAGATTTCATATTGCCTTGCCTACGTGAGGGGGGTGAGAGTTGCCAATCTACAGTCCCGTGTTCCGGAAGGCATTTTTGGTGCTCCCAAAGAACCCCATGAAGTCCCATCTTTTCCATTTTGTCTTGCTGGTGTGGGTTACAGTGATAGAGGGACTAATTCTTCCACTGTAGAGAGGTTTTTTTTCTGCTATCCTCTTGTTTATTTTGTTCTGGATGGCTTACTAGTTTAACCATTTCCAGGATCCTCAGGGATGTTTACAGGTTTTTCCTCATCTCTAACTGCTCTTATAGCAAATGGATTCAGTTTTATCTTTCTGTGTTGCGAATGCTGTTGCCACAGGATATATTTTGTAATATTCATTGCTTCTGGTATGTTACCACACTGAAGCTGTATGGATTTAATACTCAGTGTTATCTTCTAACTCAAATAACTGGATGAATTTTTATGGCCACACAGAAGACGCTATTATTGTTTAGGCTTCTGAAAAAAAAGTAGATTTTTTTCAGCTTCTTAAAATAAAAGTGGATGGGAAATTTTAACTATATAATATAGAAGGAAATGACAGTGTAACTGTAATAGTTACAGTGAATGAGATAAACACTGTTCCTGTTTTTCAGCTAAATGCATTGAAATTCTACAGTTTGGAAATGGATTTGTTCTGGATGTCTGCTTATCCTTCTTGCCTGGCAGTAATGGTAAGTAAAGCTGCACATCTTGAATATCAATGCAGGAAGAAGAATCTTAAGAAATCCCCCGAACAGATTTTCATTTGACTGACTCCAGACCTGTGTGCCACAGTTTTTGTTTTCTATGAAATCTACTTAAGCTGATTCTTGTATCTAAAGATTTTCTATGAACTCTTCTTAGTAATTAAAAACACAGACTGATTAGTGTCTTCAAAATGGCACTCAGAGTTATTTAGTTGAACTCTTGAGATGGAAGGCTTTAAAATGGGGTAACAATGCTGTAAATGAATGGGATAGGATGATGCTATTAGTTCCACCTCCTACTTCTGGTGCTGCTGCATATGTTTGTTCTTGTTGTTTGAATTGAAGGGCAAGATTCAGAAAAATTCTGAAGGCCTGCATTGAAAACCGTAGGTTCCCAAGCAGTGTTTGTCACCTGTTCAATCTTAAATTTGAAAAAATTGAGATGCTGAACTACTTTAACCTGACTGTTCAGTGTGGTTTATGTAGGTTTCTATTAACAGAAATGTTAGATTTTGTAGGCTGCCACAGACACAATCTTTGTGCAAATAGGTAGAAGCTTTTTTTTAATAAAGAAGATGTGTCCTCAAGCCAGATACATATGTTGAATTAAGTTTGTGTTTAAATATCATTGGAGTCTTTCACCTG
>VYZR01018458.1:0-11199 GCA_013400675.1 Oxylabes madagascariensis | reverse complement strand
TCCTCCTGTGAATTCAGCTGAGTGGCAGCCAGGTTCACCATTGCTTTATTTTCACAGGTCAAGTTACCCTTCCCAGAAGAAGGACTGGTTTATGACTATAAACTGGATGATGCTGGGCTTAGCAGTACTGAAGATGTGGATGAAGATGCCCCTGGAGTGGTAAAATATTTAATTTTTAATTCCAAGCTGGGTAGTTTAAGAGGAACACAGTCCTACAGGATTTGGTAGGATTTTCTCATCAGGGCCAAAGAAGAAAGGCCTACNTTGCAGGTCCTTTGAGAATTAGTATTGAAGAAGGCTGAACAATTTTCAAATTAAAAACCTAAGACTAAATTCTTCTCCCATCTCCTGTTGAGTGACATTAGTTCAGCAAAGGGAGTCTCTCAAGTACACCAATGAAACAACAAATTTTAATCCACAGAATATATTAACAAGACCTGTGAAAAACTGGCTATAAAAAACTACATAGAAGCTGAATAGAATTATGAGCAAATTAAGAAGAGTCTGGGGTTTGTGTGCCTTGGTTATACCTGAGAATTTTTCTTCTGCTTGTCTCTGGTTCTAAGGGATTTAAGACAATTCCCCGGGAGAAGATTGCTCGTATGGGAGAGCTGATTGAACCTTGGTTTATATTTGCCTTGATCTGGAGTGTGGGCGCTACTGGAGATTCCCCAGGTCGTGAGGCCTTTAGCTCGTGGCTCAGGAGGAAGATGGCAAAGGATAGGGTGAGTAAAGGAAAAGCAGATCTTCTCTCATAACAGAGGAATTAGTAGTGAGGAATGGGGATCAGAGCTGAATGCCTGGAGGCTTTGGATGGACTTCCTGTTGGCATCTGGTATGCCACTCTTTCAAAGAGACCCCTGGAGCTGGAAATTCTGGGAGAGACCTGAGCCCCCTGGCCTGGGTAGCATCCCATTAGTAANGGGGCCAAAGAAGAAAGGCCTACAGGAAGCAAACAAGAATGATTAAATCAAAATTAAGCTTTTCGTTGAATCAAGAAGACAGTTTCTTGCCTTCAGAGTTGTGAACCAGATCTTTCAAAGCTGAGCCAAGAGCTGGTCAGTTGAGACCTGAGTGTCTCTGTCAGTGCTCAGAAAAGTGAGAGGTGGCACAGGTGTGGAGGACAGGGAGAAGCTCAGATGGGTAGAGCTGTCTGTGTTAGAAAGCAGTGAACAATAGTAGAAGAGCTATGTGCAGCAGAGTCTGGAATAGCAGCAAGGCAGATAAATATTCCATCTTTTTCACAAGAGACAGCAGTGTAGGGCATGTCAGGGTCATCTTGACTGACAGTCACCAGACTCTGGGCTAAAAGGAATTTAAAAGGGAGGAAAAATGCTTCCGCTTCCTGAAACGAAACAAAGAACCCTGCATGTGGCAGATGCTTAACAGAAGGTGCCAGTGTAGTCTCTGTGGGAAGGCCACTTGGGGTGGTCAGGAATGTAGATTTTCTCCTGTATTCTCCAGCACAGCCCTGGCAGAAGCTCCATCTCATTTGTGTAGTGGCCTCTGGGAGGCTCATCTGCAGCTTCAGTCTAGCACAAGAGATCCGTGTCTTGTACAAGTAGAAAACCTCATGTGCCTCTGAGTTCAATGTGGGTGATGGCACAGAACAGGAAGACAGGAGCCCAGATAATGCTCCCAGATAAGCTCCCTTTGGCCCTCTGCCATGGGCAAAATTCCTATTTTTGCAGATATCACAAGTGCTCCATCCTGCTTTGATCCCAATTCTCAGAAGGGAGGGCAGGTGTGCTGCCGCTGGGGCAATGACCTCTAACTCTGGGGTAAGGGTAAGGGTGGCAAGACTCAACAGAGGGGCTGGAAACCTGAATTTCTCATCAGAATCTGAGCTATTGCACAGGGAGCAGTGACAGGGAAAATAGCAGAAACAGTTTTTCTAGAAGGGATAGATGCCCCCTCTAAGCAGACTCCAATCTTTCAGGTGCACTGGGAGGTGTGGCTGGATGCTACAGCAAAGTTCACCATGGTTCCAGACACCAACTTCTGTGACATTATTGTGCCCACAATGAACACAGTCCGAATGGCCTATCTGCTGGAGCTGTTGCTCACCAACTATAAGCCAGTACGTGACCAGCCTTGTCTGTGAATTTTTGATTCAACCTCTTCTTCTCCCAGTCCAGTCAGAACTTAACAGCTACCTAATACTTTGAGATTATTTCCCACTTCCATGAATTTGTATTTCTCTGCTCCAAATCTGTGCTTAGGCACTAAGAGTTATCCATTCAGTCCCCAGGCACTGTGCCAGCACCCCAAAGGAGCATCAACACTCAGTTGTTGAATCAAAATGCAGCAATTGCTAGATAGCCCATCACCGTCCCTCTTTACCTGTTTCCTATAGTTCCATTTCATACTTCTCTGGTTGGATTCCATCCACGCCAAGAGATTTTGGTGTTGGGCAGCTGACCTTATTGAAGAAGCAAGCCTAACAGTCCCCTCCCAACCTTCAAATGCCTGAAAGAGCAGTAACTTGCATTTCCTCCAGCAAATGTCAGAGTGCTGGGAAACACAGGCTGCTTGCCTATGATTATGCTGCATTGCTGATTGTGCTTCTAGGTTCTTTGCATTGGTCCCACTGGCACAGGGAAGACTCTCACAATTGCGGACAAGCTTTTGAAGAACTTGCCTAACAAATACATCACCCACTTCCTGATGTTTTCAGCACGCACCTCTGCCAACCAAACCCAGGATCTCATTGACAGCAAACTGGATAAGAGGCAAGATTCCTTTCTGTGTATGCAAAGGCAGTATCCTTGAGCTCAGTGTTTCTATCAGCTTGGCTATTTAGTTTCATCCCAAGACCTGAGCACGTACAGCTGTAGGTAACATGTAGGACACACAGCACATCTGAGCTGGGATTGTCAGAGCCAGTAATAGCTTGTTATAATGGCAAGAAAGTGATGAGGATTAGTGAGGGTCAGTAAAAGTTGCTCCAATTCTAGTTATTCCAGAAATACTACATTTCACAGCACAGGTGTTTGCAGACCCTGGTGAGGGATCTTTTCAAAAAGTGATGAAGGGAGAAAATGTGGCTGCCCACCCACAGTCCCACTCCCCACAGTAAACAGCTTCCATTTCACCTCTCTTGTCAGCCACTGGTTTGAAGTTTCCAGCAGATTCATGGACTCAAGCTTTGCTTTTATTTGCACCCATTTACTCCTTGGCATTGTGCATAAGTAGACAAAATTTCACTTGGAGAGAAGCCAGTGCCTCAAACATTGCTCCAGATCTTTTCCATGCAAAGGCCCTTACAAAGGAGTGGATCAAGTGTAAAAACAGCTGGAACTGTTGACTCAGGAAGCATCCAGAGAAAAAACCCATGCTTTTGGATCAAGTTAGAAGTACCTTTTCTATAGGAGCCGTCCTGTGTGCTGACACGGGTTCTGTCCTTGCAGGAGGAAGGGAGTGTTCGGGCCTCCAGTTGGCCGGTACTTCATATTTTTTATCGACGACTTGAACATGCCCATGCTGGAGCAGTATGGAGCTCAGCCCCCCATCGAGCTGCTGCGGCAGTGGATGGACCACGGCGGCTGGTACGACCGCAAACAGATCGGTATGAGCCACATCCTGTGCCCAGAGCTCTTGGCAAAAGTTGGCCTGTTAGATTTGTGCACCTGCCCTGGAGATCTGTAGCAAGGGGTTTTAGCTACAACTCAGCACTCATTCCTGATTTTGCACTCTCAAAGGTACTTTTAAGAAGCTGGTAGATATTAATTTTGTCTGTGCCATGGGACCTCCTGGAGGGGGAAGGAATCCTGTCACTCCACGCCTCACTCGCCATTTCAACTACCTCTCCTTCACTGAGATGGATGACAGCAGCAAGAAGAAGATCTTCTCCACCATCCTTGGCAGCTGGATGGGTAAGTCCTGCAGAAAACTGCCACCTTCTCCTCATGTTGAAAGTCAGCTTGATGACAATGGTGTTTGGAAGGGGACCAATTAATATTGGTGATCTGATCCAAGGGTTGAAAGCTGGAACTTGCAGTAGTCACTCAAAGATGTTTTGGGGAAAGTGTTTTATGAGGCTTAGCAAACAGAGAGCTCATACACTGTTTAGTCTCGGGGCCAAACTCTGCTGGTGCAAATCAGCAAACTTCAGCTTTGGCTTTCACAGTTGCTATACGTTATCCTATACCCTGGGCCTTTCAAAGAGGATTTTGTTTGTGATGGGTGATGCAGATATTCTTAACCTCAGCAGGTAAAGCTGGAACTAATTTTTTTGTCTTTTTCTAGATGGATTCCTAGGAGAAAAAAGTTACAGAAATCCAGTGCGTAAGTAAGAGCAGAAAGATGAGAGAGACTGTGCGCAAAACAAGCTGGTGAGCACAGCATGGCACAGCTTACCTGTGCTTCCAGCAGACAGACACTTGCCCAGACAACAGCCTTCTGTGGAAGCAGAGCCTTCTGTTACTCTCCGTCTGCTGCAGCCAGTAGACAGCTGAGCAGGGTGGATCTGAGCATGGTGCTACAGCCACCATGAAAAAAGGGTTCATTTGGAGTGAAATGAGTCCTCTTATACTTGACGGGGTGGGAATTTAGGATCATCTTTGCAAATATGCCCTCATCTGCAAATCTGCCAGTAGAAAGGAGTGAGAACAGTCAGCTATGGGAGAAGCAAAGCCAAATGCTTGCAATATTCAGAATCACCAGCACCTGACTGTGATCTCAGGGGCACACTGAAACATCTAGCCGTGATTTAGAAAGAAATTACAGGATTTTTGAAATAATGCAACAAAGTGCAAAATTCTGGGTTGTCACAGGGCTCTACTTCTCCAGGAGTGTTTGTAATAAACTTCATTGGGAGAAAAAAACCAATTACGCTCTCTAAAACTGGCAGCTGTGTTTAAATCTTGCCAGATTATTGCATAAGAAATTATTCCTCAGTGGCTTTGCATTTGCTGAGCATAATGAATTGCAAGGGGTTTAGCTAAGAGGGCACTCACACCTTCTAGCTTAAAAGTAGCTGAGATTTCACTGCAGGAGTGCAAGGAGGGAGAAGGAAAACCTGTCTGGAATATTTCAGGTCGGCATCAATTACCTGTCTCGCAGTATCTCCTCTGTTCCTGGGGAGCATGAAGTCTTCACACCACAGAATCACTGTAAAGCATTCTTGCACCCCAAATCTGGTTCACATTGGTTGATGAACCCATTGGCAGCTATCCACTGCAGTGAGCAGGTGCTTGGTCAGGTCCCTCAGTGCCTCTGCAGAAAAAAGCAGAAAAAACTGTGTTCCTGCCCAAGTCCTAGCCAGCACCTCTGCCACTCAGTGCCACCTTCCTGCACTGCAAGGGCCCTCTCAGCCCAGAGTTACCATCTTGACATCCTCTCCAACTGCTTGTGTCTCTGCAGCAGGAGCAGTTGCAGTGAAAGACTTGAACGAGCCCTTAGTTGATGCCACAATCTCCGTATATACGACCATCACATCCCAGCTGCTGCCCACTCCAGCAAAGTCACATTATACCTTCAACCTGAGAGACCTCTCAAAGGTGTTCCAGGGCATGCTCATGTCTGAGCCTGGCAAGGTCGAGGTGAGTCAGCACAGCTCTGCCATCCAGGGCAAGACCAGAAATGTTCTAGTTGAGGCCTCATTCACAGGCCTGCTAACAGGCTTCAATTTCCCATTGAAGATGCATTTTGATATTGCTCAGTGGGTGTGGTGGCCTCCCCTTTGGCTATTGCCTGGTACCAGTAGCAGGCAGACATCCCTTCGTCACAGTCCTTCCTTGGCATGGAAGCAGGTGAGTGGCCACAGGGAGTCAGTAGGACACAGCCCACCCATTCAGGGCTGGATGGAGCCATGAGGGGGTCAAATAAGGACCAAGTAGGGACAGAGGTGTTGTCCTATTACCTGCTTCTGCCCCTTCGGCTCTCCTGAGGACCTTGCTCTGGCTCCAGCCTGGCCACTAGAGATTGAATTATCACAGGAAGTACTTAGGACCCTAAGCACTATAGGTTCTGTGCTATCAGCCAAATAAAAGGATCTTTCAAAAAAACACACAAGAAAACTGTAAAATTTAAATCAAACTGGGGAAAGATAAGAACAAAGAACATAAAATTTAAATCTCTGAAAGAAAGCCCGACATATGGACAAATAGAGGGGGATAAACTGATGCTGTAATGAGCTCTCTGCAAAGCAGCTGTTTTGACAAGAGTTGTTTTTTGAGAGGAGAAGGGAAAGCAGCTTCCTCCGCCCGGTTCTTTCTCCGCTCCAGTTGCCTTGTAACAGGAGTGGAGTTGGCCACATGCTGGGCAGGAACCAGCTTTCCTGACAGCAATGCTCATAACACTTCTCTGCTTCTCTCACGGGGGCTGTTTTGCTGGGATTTCCTACTAGAACAAAGAGCACCTGCTGAGATTGTGGTACCACGAGAGCTGCCGGGTCTTCCGTGATCGCTTGGTCAATGAGGAGGACCGGACCTGGTTTGACAGCCTAATGACGACGAAGATGGAGGAGTTTGGCACCACTTTTGAGGAGGTCATTCCCTCCCTGCCAGTTCTGTTTGGAGACTTCATGGAACCCGGTGCCAATGTCAAAATATACCAAGCAATCGACAGCCAGGATAAGGTAAGGAGCCTGGGAATCATGCTGTGAACTACGTTCACCTCTTCCCGGTGTTCTGCAAACAAAGGAAAACAGTAATAGTAACAATAGTGATGCTTTAATTAGAGGTGTCTGAAACTACAAACTGTCCCAGGGGTCTCCTGTGTAATCCAACCACATATATGAATAGTGGCTGTTTTTGTTGTGATGGGCAGTTGAGGTGGAACAAGCTGTCTCTGCATTGCAATCCTGGAGGCAGTCTGCTATGCCAGATCTCCCAAATGAGCCACACTTGGGACTGAAAAGTGAAATTTGCTGGAAAGAAATGGCACATTACCCCCAAACAATACTACTTCTGCCATTAAAGACTTCACAATTGACCTTTACGAGTAATTAATGTTACTGCCAGTCTCCCTGTTGGAGAAGATACTGGGAGTACTTGGGTAGTGGTAATTAAGCAAAGGCAATGAGTGGTGCGTTTTGCACTCATTATCAGAAAGAGATGATTATTCTGTTGTCTCTCCTCTTCTGATAGCAGTGTGACAAGGGCTGGTAATTAACTGAGCTTTCCGATCCCTTTTGCAAAGTAGGTAGGTCTGTCCCCCACCAAAGTGAGCACAGCTGAGACAGCCAGACATAGAGGCAGCTGCACACTCCCCACTGATGCACACAGGACTTTGGCATCTAGGCAGGGATCTCAGTGCAGTATGAATTCCAGCTGGTGTTGCTTTCCCAGCTTCACAGTGAGATTGCTGAGGGGGTAGGATCAAATCCTAGATGTCTTCATGCTTCATCTCCTTCTCTGGCCTGAGGGTACTGTTGAAGAGAGCCTTGGGAAGGGCAAGAGAAACTGCTCCTGCAGCTATTCCATGTGATGGCTGGACTGGGAGGGGAGTGTGCGCCTCTACCCATCTATAGCCAGTGTTGTTTTCTTCCCCAGCACCTGTGGCTTTCCAGCCAGAATCCTAACCACAGGATTCAGCAGCAGGCAGTGATCAGTTATAGAGCAAGGAAACTAACCCAGAGGGAGGCCGTGGAGCAGTATGGATCAGGCAGCCATAAGCTGCCTTTTTTTTTTTATCTTTTATTTTGAGCTACACCCTGCTGTTTCTCGGGGCAAACAGCACAGTTGGGAACAGCAGACTGTAGTCACTTGGCTGAGTTAGTTTAAGGTCACCATTGAGCAGCAGCTGCCACCACCACTAACTGAGTTCAGCCCATCCAATGGCAGTTCCTTGGAGGAGCCCGGAGGAGAGCTGCTCCCAGACTCTGTTAAGCACCAGGCTGTGCCCTCCCCTACTCCTGGCTGTGCCAGCAGACAATGAACACCCCCCACAATTGCTTTTATCTGGTAGCCACAACTGAGTGTTTCTGCCCGCAGCTGAAGCTTGTGATTGAGGACTACCTGGAGGAGTACAATCAAAGCAACACCCCAGAACTGAAGCTTGTGCTTTTCATGGATGCGATACAGCACGTCTGCCGAATCAGCCGGATTCTGCGGCAGGCTCCAGGGAATGCTCTTCTCCTGGGTGTTGGGGGAAGTGGGAGACAGTCTCTCACCAGACTGGCATCTCACATGTAAGTAATGAACTCTCACCTATGCATGTAATGGGGAGCAGCTCCATTGGGGCTGCCTTCAGAGAATCTCTTTTTCTGCCCTTCCCACTGCCAGTTACATGTTTTTCAGGCTGCTGACTCCTCAAATGAGTCAAGAGCTAGGACTCAGTTAATAGGCACATCTGCACCGGGTTTCTAGCTTGCTCAGGTATCTCTGCTTTGTGTAAAACATGCTCCTAGGTTGATGGCTGTCCTTGGTGCACAAGGACAAGGATGTGCTCAGGACTCACTGTAGGAGAACAGCTTGCTTGAGTGCTTTCACCCTGGGTCCACAAGACATACTGGGAATTGACAGAAGAGAATGTTGAAATTTGATGTAACTCCACAGGCTTCTTTTTCCTTTAGGGCAGAAAATGAGTGTTTCCAGATTGAACTGTCCAAAAATTACGGCATGACGGAATGGCGAGATGATGTGAGGAAGGTCATGATGAAGGCAGGCCTTCAAAGTCTACCCAAGACCTTCCTATTTGTAGACACACAGGTACAAGAGTGTTAGCATGGTGGATTCCTTCTCAAAAGGAGTCAGAAACACATCTCTAAGCTCAATAAATTCCCCTACAGGGTATTAAGGAACTTGACACAAGCCAGACACAAACTGTATTTCTTCAGTAGCCTATATTCATCATCTTATAAAAGAGCCCCAGGAAACTAGAGGTGGTGCATTTATTGCTAGAGGGTCTGTAGAGCTGTGTGTGAGTGGGTGGATTCTTCTCTTGCACAAGGAAGCTTCCTTCAGCTCCATCCAAGTGTTTGGTGGGTACATAAATTTTAGCTGTCTGAAACTAAGCACTATTGGCCACTGATATTGGAAGTTCTAAGTAAAATGATTCTTTCCCTTTTCAAAAAGACAGTAGATTTAGGACCTTCTGCCTGCTGGTTCCACAGGATAATGCTGGCTGTAACTGTAACTTGCTAATGAGTAGGCAAATTTCCACTTCTGGAATCACAGTTATGTTCCCCATAGGCTTTTTTACTGCCTTCATTATCATAGGAACCATTCCCTTGTGGCAGAGCCCTAAGCAGTGAGAGGAGCATCAGTCAAATGCTACTTGTTCTTGCAGCCTTTTCCCTGCATTGAGAAGCATATGTGGGAGCAAAGGGGCCCAGGAGGGTGCGTTTTAGTCAAGGAGATGGATGCTGTGTATTTCTGATGTAGCAAGGGTGGAGAGGTGAGTGTAGCGCTGGAGGGAGATCGTCCCACAGACTGTGACACATCCCTACAATTACTCTGTCTCTCACATTGATAAGCTTTATTTTAATAGTGGAGTGTTCTGTGCTAGAGGAACGAAGACATGGAGCAACCAGGTGTCTGGGGTCTGACTGCAGAGGCAGGGAACAAGTGCCTGAGCTCAGTTTGTCTGTAAGGAGACAGGGAATGGGCAGAAGGATGTTTGTTCTCAAACACACCCTCCCACCTCTGAAATGGCTTAAATATGGCTTTTTAATTGGAAGTGCTGGACAAGAATCAGGGTGTGCCTTTCTGGAACCAAATTATGACAAAAATTGTTTCTTATAACTGAGGGCTGTATTTATACAGAAATAATCTCCATGGCATGTGAGACATAAGTGTCTTCTGACTTAAGAAACTGCTTTTTTTTTTTTTTGCCATCTACTTAGATTAAAAGTGAATCCTTCCTCGAAGATATCAACAACTTGCTCAACTCTGGTGACATTCCCAACATTTACAATCCCGAGGACCAAGACCAGATCCTGACAGCTATGAAGCCTATTGTTCGAGATCTGGGGCAGCAGCCCACCAAGACCAATTTGATGGCTGCATTCACAGCACGGGTTCGCAGCAATATCCATATGGTCCTGTGCATGAGGTACTTCAGGCCTACAACTCCATGCTTGTAATGCTAATTATTCCCTCCTTATCCTTTGCCTTTCATCACTGCGTAACGGGATCTTTATTTCCAAGCCCCAGACTTTGGAGAAGGCGGAAGAATAGGAGTGTGGTTTGCATAACACCTTCCCCTAGGACTAGATACTTTGTTTTGTTACACTTTGCTGGTCTCAAGATGAAGTTTGAATTTTTCAAGAGTATGATTATGTGCGATTCAGATGAAACACAAGGTACTTCCTCCTCTCTGCACCATTGAGCCATTCGTCACAGATATATCTTGCTTTAATTTGGAGCTCAGTTGCCCCATGTTTACTCATGAATCTAATGCATAGTCCATAACCAGCTTGCTCCCTTGCAGGAGGGATACCAGAAGGAACAGGGCATTCTCAGGCAAGAACAAGTAGAAAAATCAGGGCCATGATTACGGTTTGGTGATGTGATCTCTGCATGCACCTGCTTGAAATAAACTTCAGAGCACATTTATTTCTTATCCCTTAAGTGTTGTCCCTAGAGAGGGACCCATAAAACATCACCCTACTACCGTTTTAATACTTCCAGAATGTCCCAAGCAAAGCAATGAGCTCAGATATGCATCTTTGGGCATGCAGCTCAGTGCCTGAACTTTCATTCCCTTTTTCCCTCCTTCCCTGGGTGTACTCCTGTCCCTCCTGCTCCACAAGTCTTCAGGGTGGTTCTGTAGAAGGAAAGATATTCTGTCCGTGTATTTAGAGCCAGCTGTAACACATCTTCTCTGCACGCCCTGCCCTCAGCCCGATTGGAGAAGTGTTCCGCGCACGCTTGAGGCAGTTCCCGTCTCTTGTGAACTGCTGTACCATTGACTGGTTCAATGAGTGGCCTGCTGAAGCCCTGCAGAGCGTTGCCTCCTCCTTCCTGAGTGAACTCCCCCTTCTTGGTAGCCGTACTGACGATCTGGATGGGATGGTACGTACTCTGCTACCCTGTGTTCGGTGTGCTGTGTCTCTGGATGCACCAAGACGAAGGATGTAGGACACACCTTCAGAAGTGTCCTACCCTGCAGCCGAAATGTTCCATAGCAGGATCATTCAAATGCAGAGCTGCAGAGCTTTTGTATGCCTTGCAACAAGCTTGGCCATTTGTCACCCTTCTGTGGCACTAAAACCCCCCACACACATAAGCTCTGCAGTGACTGTATAGCTTG
>VYZR01018362.1:8882-21578 GCA_013400675.1 Oxylabes madagascariensis | reverse complement strand
TTTTTTTTTTTTTTTTTTAATAGAAGACTATTGCACAAGTTGGAAATCCATTCATTATTGCCTGCAATGTACACCACTATCTCAGATAGGCTGTTGGAAATTTTTTCCACTATTGTCCTGTGGTATGGATAAGTAAGTGTCTCATTTGGTGTGAAAAAATACTAAAAGCATCAACAGGTTCCAGCTTTTGGAAACTGGAAGGAAAGGCTGAAAGAGCAGACTGCCTTCATAACCATTTTCTTTCCTTCTTTTTTAAGTTCTATGAAGTATTTTTGAGGTATTGTCTGGGAAATCATGTTATGCAGGAGCATAAACAATTAACTAGGTTGCCTGAGACCATTAAAAAGCCAGCAGTGGTGGGGCACAGGGGGATGGCCGTGCCTGGCGTGGTGGGAGCAGCCCTCATCTCACAGGTGCCTGAGAGCCGTCAAACCTGCCAGCTCCCAGGAGAAGAAGGGTGAAGGAGGTATCTAAAGAAGGACCACAGGTGGCTCTAAATATATTAAGGAGGAGATTTTTCCATCCCTCTTTTTTGATATCTTAGCCATACATCTACAATGAAAAGCTAACTGCTGAGGTTTTATATATATGATCTATACCACAGAGAATATCCACTCCTTTGCAAGCATTACTGCTTGGAAACATCTGCCAAAAGCTTGTTGTCCCAGGAAATCCACACCAAACCACTGGCTAGGTGACTACTGGTTTAGTAAGAGAGGGGGCTCAGGGACCAGACTTTTGTAGATATTACTTTCCCTAATATTAGCTGTACAGGCAAAAAACCTTCACTCTTTTTTTACCTTTCCCCCCTACACTTTTGGGATTTCTTTTTGTTTTTAACAAGTAAGATGCCGATAACAGGCAGCTGAACTTAATGATCGTTGTAGGTCACTTGCAACTGAGTTATTCTATTCTGCAATATGCGTATTTCACATACATATATTCTATTATCTGAGATTACAGGGGGAAAGCAGGTTGTTCATAGTTTGGAAAAGTTGTCAATTTATTTGCACTGTGAAGAGCTGAGATGTGAGCATCTGAAACACAAGCAAATCAATTCTGCCTCAGCAAGGAACACCGAACACCCATTGACTTCTCCAGCAGGGGTGAGTGGTTAAGGCAGGAGGGAGGGAACTGGGCCTCCAAGTGTAAAATGCAAATTCTAGCAGATTGTCTCCATCCAAGGGAAAATCAAGGACAAAAAAATTTTCTTCTGCTTCCTATTGTGTTTTTTCCGTAGTGGTTTTAGGTAAAAACACAGTGGAGTTGACCTGGGAATACTTTCACCTCTAGTAAATTTTAGGATTCACTGCAGGAGAGTGAATGCAATGTGGTGCTTTCAATATAAGATATTTTACACCTCATTTGGGGTGTTTTGTCTCATGGTCTCTGTCTTTTGGATCCGTGCAGCTCTATACCTCAGGATATTGTTTAATGCAAATTTTCATATCCTAGAAAAGATAAAAAAGAATCTGCAGGGAAAATGCTATAATTTCAATGAAATAATAAGCATCTTACTTTTGGGATGTTTATAAGAAAGAACCTGATCAGTAAATGACATTTATGTAAACTTGAACTTTTTGTAATTGAGCACAGAAAATAAATAATCTTTTTATTTATCTTGCACATTGGTCCACTTTAAGACAGACAGATGCATCTTGTAAATGGGACTGTAATCTCAGCCATGAGAATCAGCAAAGGAATTGTTCTCAAGAGACAGAAGCAGAAGGAAAGAACTGGAGGGGAAAATCACTCACTTTCCTTGATCAGTACTAGTTCAAAAGAAAGGAAAAAAAAAAAAAAAAAAGAGAGAATGATCATATCACATCTATTCTTTTGGACAGAACTATAACCAAAGACTTGTGATACTAGGGTTATTAAATATTTGAGATAATACACATTGACCCTGCAACCCATTTGATTCTCTCCCCATGTCTGTTCCCCCATATTTTTCCCTGAAGATTACTAGAATTCTCCATAGAGTAGAAAAACAGCTCCCCTTTTGTTCAGACTTAAACACAGCAATCACTAATATCTTTATTATTATTATTTTGCATAGACAGCTTGTGCAAAACAATGTTTAACTTGGATAAATGTAAGCAATGTATGATAATCCTAGATATTGCTATAGAATAAGATAAAAGGTCTGAACAATGCTAAGAAAAGTATAGAAGTATTAATGGAATTCCTACAGAAGGGAATATGTTATATAATACTGCTGAAAATATAAAAGTCTACTTCTTATATTAGAAAAATACCTAGAGAAGTAGCATTTGGCTCTGCTCCCAATTCAGCAATTAAATTTGTGACTTAAACTTGTATTTCAGTGTTTGGCTGCTTTGGATCCTTGCAGTACTCACCAGAAGTGAGTATTCACAGCTGTTCATTGAGTCTGAGGGCAGAACCATATCTGTGATTCAGCAGTGCAGTGCCAGGTGTGCTGTAGCAATTGCTCTGCCCATGCAGGACACAAATAATAGCCTCTGTGTGAGGTGAGGGATGTCAATTAAAGAGGCCTGTGTTAATTAAGTGTGTGGCTATAGACTGTTCAGTTTCAGCTGTAGGAAGAATAGAGTTAGCATAGCAACTTCTGCATTAGAAAGTGCAACAGGTTGAATGAATTCCCCCGGTGTCAAAACCATAATCCTAAAAAAGTACAGCGTAAATTAAGTTAGAATTTAGGTTTGGTAATTTAGCCTGTATGCAGAGGAGACACTGGTTTATAGACCCTTATGCCAACTGCAGACAGGCCTAGAGAACCCCACAGCTCTCCTTATGCAATACAAACACTCATGTAGCAATTCCCCCAAGCTTTTATGGAAAGATGCAGGTGGTTTTTTGGAAGTGCTGAAGCTTCTGAAGGCTCTGTGTGTGTATGACTGTATCTGTGTGTCAGCTTACATGCTACCAGCATCTCCAAGCAGCAATGTTCCTTCCAAGAAAGAAGTAATTGTGGACAAACATGGTATTTTTAATTTATTCTGCACTTCTTGAATATTGAGAAATTTTGAGTGGCTTGGCTTTCCTGGCAGAGCTGATGCCATATGAGATCCCCTTTTATAAGAGTGACTGAGTGATGCAGAGAGTTTAAGTGACAGTTCATTCTCTTCTGAGCTTCCCCTCAGCCAGTCTCAATTTGCAGAAGGAGATGGAAAGGGAAACAGAGAGTGAGGTACTTTATAAAGACAAAAATCACATGTGAGATGGAGAAGACCCATTAGACAACCTAGTCCACAGACTCCCAGGAAGAGGATGTACTTTATGTAATCTGCCAGGAGATTCTCAAGAGTGAAGATGACAATGGGATCAAGAATCACGAATGGAGAAGGAAGTGGTGATGCAAGAGGGGAAAGCCCAGATGTAATGGGAGTCTCTCCCTCCTTTGCATCATTCTCACCTTGCTCTAACTCCCTGTACCACATCAGAAAGCTGGAAGAAGAAGTGATCCCAGACAGTTCAGAGGGAAGTGTTCCCAGTAACTTTTGCCAATGTTTGTGCAATCATTGTGCCTATTTTTATCAGAAATATTAAGAGCACTGTCTCTTTGGCAGTCTCCATGGATATCAGTTCTTTGAACCTGGTTGGATTCTCTTCCAAGTTGCTTTTCTTGGAGTCCTAGATGATTGCCCTTGACTTCAGAAAGTATCTCTTTTTAGACTGGATATTGAAATATTGACTATGAAATGAGAATATTAAGGAGGGAAATAACCAGTAACACACACACTGAGATGATCTATAGTTAAGCCTATGTAAAATTTCCTGGTGCAGTGATGTAAAATTTGTCACTGATGCCTCCTTTTCAGTTTCTTTTTATCAGCTGAATCCCCTTATTTTCCACCCTCAGCTTTGTCTCCATGAAATCCTGGTCCTATATGTCACTGCTTCTCCATGTTTTTGTCATGTTTTTTGGACAATCTTTACTGAACTGATAAGATCAGAGAAATTTCTGAATTGTTTTGTGAAAACAGGCAGTAGGGAAGGGAGTAACCCTTTGTGGGAAGGGGTTATCTCTTCTGAAAAGTCTCTTTTATGACTCCCATGGAAATCAGTGTTGAATTTTATGTCTAAACTCATCTTCGAGCATCATGTAAGAGGCCCTGCTGCTACGTGACATCTTCAAGCCTTAAATACCCTGCATTTTACCATACTTTCTTTCCTAAGGTCGCTTAAAATTTCAGGTTATTTTCAAACTCATATTCTTGTTCAACTTGTATCATCAGAAAAGAATCTCTAAATAAGCAGAAAATACATAATATTTCAAAGCTTTCTGCTTTATTCCAAAGTAGCTGACCCAACCTTTAGTTTCACAAGGGGCATACTTTCCCCTCTTGCCCCCAGGGGTGTGCCAATGAGAAAAGGCTGCAGCTTTAGTCTTTATTATTGTACCTTATTATGCTCAGGTTTCCTTATTTATTTCCCCCAGGATTGAAAAATCTTGAAGAAAAAATCATGGAACTACTTCATCAGTGGTGAGTGAACAAGTGCAGCCTCCTGAAAGGAGCAGAAGTGCCTGGGGTGCAGCAACTTCATTATGTCATGTTTCTCTTGCCAGAAAAAGCAAGGAGACTTCAGCAACTTGCAGTTCAGGACCACGAGAAATAGATGAACTTTGCACCATTCCCAGAAGGTTAATGGGCTTTGGCACTCACGGCCCAGTGGGGAACACCAGAATAAAACCTGGTTTCTCTGAAAATCCTCAGGGCTGCTCTGCAGGCAATCAAACAGAGGATGTGGCAGCATTCATGTGTGCTCCCATCTCCCACCCTGTCACAACAGCACACAGAAACTTGTCTCTCAGGCATGGAGATCTTAAACTATTATAAAAAAACACCTTGCCTAGGCCAAATATCTTAAGCAGAGGTTTTGCCAGGCACAACTGGCCTGGGGGAGATGATTGTCATAGAATCATAGGATGGTTCGGGTTGGAAGGGACCTCAAAGGTCATCCCACTCCAACCCTCCTGCCATGGGCGGGGACACCTTCCACCATCCCAGGTTGCTCCAAGCCCTGTCCAGCCTGGTCTTGAACACTTGCAGGGATGGGGCATCTGCAGCATCTCTGGGCAGCCTGTGCCAGTGCCTGACCACCCTCACAGCAAACAATTTCTTCCTAACATCTGATCTATACCTATTCTCTGTTTAAAGCCATTCTCCCATGTCCTATCACCCCTTGTAAAAAGTCCTTGTAAAAGATGTGGCACATGCTGCAGCCTGGACAATGTCAGGCTGCCCTTGTGCTATTGCATGCATATGCAAGTTTGAATTTCTTGCAAGAAAACAAATTCCATCCCTTGAAAAACTTTGCCTCAGGACAGTACAGTCAGTTGGAGCAGAGGAGTTACCACCCTGAGCCAAATGAATGCCAGCACCCGGTTCCTGCTGATGGTCCAGACCAGCTGCTTACAGGGACAGCTGAGAGAGAGCCCTGCAGGAGACTAGTCTGTGTTAGGATAATGTGGGAAAGGATGAGCCTCTTTCTAACCTTTAACAATTAGAATTGTTTTCAAACCTGATATAGTGAATTCAACACACCTTTCTGATTTTGTGTCTGTAATTCCAACTGTACCCTGAAAGCTTTTTATTTGTAATATAAAGCCAATACTGCATAAAGCTGATTTAAAAGAAATTTATGTGGATGTAATCGCTGTTGTCTCCACTGCAGGGAAAGAAAAAAGCCCCCCCCCTTCTTCCTAGGCAGTGAGATAGGAATCAGAGACATACACCTTATAGTAAATTAAGAAGTACAGGGACAAAAATCATAAAGAAACTCCCTCAAAATGGCTACTGGAACCTTACCCCACTGAAGCTGACAGGAATCTGTCCATGTATGTCCAGATGTCCATGCATTTCAGACAGGCTCTATGAGACTAGTAAAATGTTTCACTAATATACCAGTGTTAAATAGTTTAATTATTTTACTTCTGTTCAGGTAAATTTGAGACTGTAACAAAAATGAAGCAAACCAATAAAAAGGCAAGGCTGGATTCTTATTAGTTATTTCCCGTTCCCAATGGAGCTTTCGTTTCAAACAGAAAACAGGGGAATAAAGCCTGTGGCTGTGACAGGGTTAATAGTAAAGACTTTTTTTTTTTTTTTCCGTTTGAAATGGCTCCCTGGTTCGAGAATGACTCTTTGCTTCCCCTCTTAATCTGTATTTTACGAGTGAGAAGCTTTGCATTATGCAAATCGTTAGATAGGAACAGGTGACATTTCAGCAAAGAACATGATCAGCGGCCCGGGCCTGGATTGGGCTGCTGATTTATACATTAGTATTTGTCACAAGGATCGCAAGTACTTCAGACTACACTCTGCAATTTGCTTTTCTATTTTTTCCTCCCCACAATCCTTAAGGTGGAAACTTCATCAAAGTATTTAAAACACACTGGTTGGACCAAAGGGAGCTGATTTTGTTCTGGAATCAGGGCTGAAACAGCACGGTCTTGTTTTGATGGCTGTTTGCTGGTGTTAATTGTCACTCTGTGGTTTAGGCTTGCTGGAGCTCCTGCACATCTGCACAGCTCCAGATCCAGATGCTCTGCAGCAGGGAAACCCCCTTGGTAGTTCACTGGCTCTACTGCAAAATGGGGAAATCTGAAGGACAACCTGGACTTTTATTTAAACTCTATGAACAACAAAGGCAACAGACATCTTCAAAATGAAAAATGTGTCAGAATGCAACTATTTATTGTTCATTTTTATTTTTTCCCTTCTGGACTTTCTCTAATGGCAGGCAGGCTCAATAGAGATTGATTTGTATGCCATGAGATACATTTTGGACTGTAAATTATTTCTGAAAAAAAACCTACTGGAAAAAAGAAAGGGATTTACTGCCATTGAATTTAACATCAGGAACAGCTGTTTTTCTTCCTTTCATCTTCTAGTTCTCTGCAGCTTTTTGGTTTTCACTTTTACAGTGGCTTTGCTCCTGCCCTGATAAAGCTTTAAATTATAACAGTAGCTGAAATCAGGGAACAGGAGAGGTTTTTGGGTGGTCCGAATGTCATTCAACAGCAAGTTAAAACAATGCTGCTCCCAGCAGTCTGTCTGTGCTCCTCAGCACGGACAAGAGAAGAGTGTTTGGTGTGCAGGACGTGGTGGCTCTGTGCTGTGAGCAGCACAGCACCACGGCAATTACGAACACTGCATTTGCCAAAGGCAACATGGCAACAAATATACCCAGATGCAGCTTGCTCACTGGATTTCACAGGAGTCTTTAGTGCAAATGTAAACTGTTGGTCTTCTTTTAAGCTGCCTGGCTGCCCAAAGGCACTGGGACAGGGCTGTACCTGCTCTGTGGCACAGTCCTCACTCCAGCGCTGTGGGGACATGGGCTCACGGGAATGTCACCAATAACTTTACTGCAGATCAGGGGAGGCAGGAAGGCAGAGGCATCTCTTTCCTCATTTGGTGATTCTGGCAGTGTCTGTTTCTCCCTGTCACTGCATGTGCCCATCCCAGGCAGGGCCCCTCCTTGCTGTGCACTCCTTAATGTGACATTTTTTTGTTCTCAGCGCTCAGCAGAGGCTCTGTGAATGGCTCCTCTAAAGGTAATAAACAAATAACTGGGCTGTGGGAGCATCTGCTCCGCTCTGTGCACTAAGGCTGCTCTGTCTTGGGTCCCTGATCTGGGCAAGAGCCAGGCAACAAGAGCTGCTGTGGCTTCTCATCATTCTAAATCAAAGATAAATCAGGCAAAAACAAATTCTCATTTTTCTTAAGGCTTCTCCTAAGGGCCCTGCTACTTCAGAAGCTGGTATATGTTCTTCCCTGCCTCTTTCTTAGTCTGGTCTTTTGGGTCTTTCTTTGATGCATGCAAACACAAAATCAATTCTTCTCATCAATGCTGTAGGGCCTGGACATCGTACATTTGTTACAAAGGAAGCATATTAGGTCACGTGAACAATTTTGGTTTGTACCTTGCCTTATGCTTGTGACATTAATGATTCTTAGGTGTTGAACTTGAATGAGAAGCTGACTGTGTTTTCTAATTTCTTATGCTTTCATCTCTATGGATTGCAAAATGACATAGCAGTAGCTCATTCCAGAAGGCCCTCTTTTCCCTAAGCCTCTCAGATATGTTGACAATTCACTGTCCTTGAAAGCCATGTTTCCCTGGCCTTTGAAAACACTTCTACTTACAAATGTCTCATTTTAGGACAAGTGTAGAAAAACAGCCTCTGTTGGGTATAGCATTCAGCACATGGCTCATACCTGCCTGCAGTCATGTCCACAGATCCTTCAATGGATCATATCTTACCTTGAGTTTCTTGGGTTTTACCTGGAAAAATGGCATAAGTTCCCTCTTAATGTGTTTTCTTCTCTCCTTAAGGTAACTTTAGCAGAGATAAGAATGTTCTGCTGAAAATGGCACCAGCCCACAATTCATTCATGTCAGAAATCATTACCATTTCTTAATGTTATGCCAGTTAAACTTTAGTTCAATCCAGATGTTCTCAGCTGTGGTCACAGCACTGCCTTTGACAGAGACTGTGCTATGGGTGATGCTCCCAGTGCTGGGGCCAGCAGGGTGAAGGCTCCTGGTGCTGGAGCAGGAGGAGCTGCACGGGCCTTCCCAAACGTGCTCCAGGTCCATGGCACTGCTGTCTGGAAGGTTGGGCAGCAGTCTTTGAAGCCATGAGGGGCCACTCGGGTGAGGTTTGCTGAGGGCGTTGCTTTAGAAGTTTGAGAGTTTATACCCAGTCACTGCATACCAAAGCTATAAAATGACTTCCTGGTGGAATTAACACAGTGAGTAGTCCAGACATAGATGAAATCAATCCCATAACACTGGCACAAATCACACTGTGGTCATATTTAATGACATCTAGGATGAACGACTATGGCTGTTTTTATAGCGATGCTTTATCTCAGATACATTTTTGATTGCCATATCAAATACTCACTGAGTTTCCACAGACTTCACATTCCACTGTGTTTTGAGGATGGGGTACCTTGCTCCTATCTCACTAACTTCCTCTGCTTCATTATTTGTGTATCATCTCTCTGTTCATATTTTCTGTTGCTGCAACACAAACCCTTAAAAAGCTCTTATGGCATTTCTTGAAGGCTGGGTAATTTCTCTTCATGCCAATGAGATTATTATGATTATCCTCATTTTACAGGATGGGAAGCTGAAAAAGAGATGTGAAAAAATGCTTTGTCTGGAAAAAAGATGCTTGTGGGGATGCAAAGTTATCACTCACAGTTTTGTATTTCCTCTTATATTTATAGACCCAACAGTTTGCTGAGGCAAGAAGGTGTATGCATGTGTCTGGGTGGAATTCTTTCCTAAAGGAGATGTAAGTAGCCACATGTGTCCACATGTGTCCCCACAGAAAAAACAGCATCATGAGCTACAACATTTATCATTCCATTGTTAATAAGACCCAACCACCAAAACCTCTGTATATAGAGGCAATGCTGTTTTTACTGGTGTTTAAACACAGTTATTTCTCTGATGAGAACAAAGTGGAGAGAATAAATGATACATTGTTAGATTTGAGGAACTGAGGTGCCTTACCCAACAGAACCAGAACTTTACCCCAGTTCTTAAGCATCTTTCTGTAACCACAGTGGGAAATCCTCTTTGGAGTCTTGTGAAGAGGGACTGGAAGTTAAGGAATTTATGCCGTCTGTGCATTTTTAAAGTAAGAGGTAAACACCTGTCTTGGATCTATTTATGTTCTTTCCGATGAGTAAAAGTAAGACCAAATTAGTAAGAACTTTTTCACTCGTATAAATTGAACTCCTGTAGATGTCCCCAACACTGGATCCTTTTAAAGAGCTCTTTTAATTCACTCTCTAATTGCCTAAGAAAAGACGCTAAGGGACATTAAGGTGCACATAGCAAGGTGCAGTGACCTACTTGATAGTTGTTTTTATGGTTTTTTTTTCTTGATAGGGTCTTCTACATTGCCATATATTTGCAATACAGGTGGCAATGTCTGTGAGGACAAGCACAGTGCCATAGCCCTGCCTCTGGTCAGCACTGCTGACTGTGTTGGAGGCAAGGGTCATCTATCCCCACTTGTTTAAGACCACAGGGGAGCTGGCTTTTCATGGATGAATACAAGAAAATTGTTTATAACTGTTACCTACAGGATACTGGTAATACAAGGCAGAATGGGAAGTTGTCNTTTCTGACTTGGAGTCCTTCACTGGTTTTGCTTTCAAACCAGCACAATTTGTCAATATTAATCTGGAGTATTATATGGTGGAAGGCACTGTCTGTTTGGGGTTGTATTATCTGTGAAAAGGAATTATGTTGACTTAATTGAAATCATCAATTTCTATCTCAAAACCTTGGATTTCTTGTTGTCTTAAAGCAAAATATCATATCAAGCCTGTTTTTCTGTTCAGAAAACCTATGAACTGTACAAAACAGGTAATAAATTTGGTCCAAATACCAAGTTTGTGACAGAGCTTGAAATAAGGAGAAAATATGAGATTAGCAATGACAAAGATCTGTTGGTCTCCTTGAATTCATCCAGAGATGAGAGAGCTCAGCACTCCCAGCTGAGGCTGATCGTGAACTTCATGTGGCTGTTGTGCTACTGTGGGTTTTCCATTCACCTGTCTGTTAATACAGATGTAAAGTCAATCATTGCTTCTGCATGCTTCATTTATCTAGGTTTGGGTTCTATTATGTTTTTTTCAACCTTTCCATCCTTGAGTTGTCCATAAAAGTTTTGGTTCACTATATATTGACTACCATGATATCTACTGAGGTGGTTGGACCTCTACTTTGAAATAAAATATTGGGTAATGTATGAATAATAATTACATATATGTAATTTATAATTACAGGTGCAAGAAATTCTGTATTTGGCCAGGTCATCACAGGCAATTGTTATTGCCTCTTTACTTACCTACAGAGGTGTGTATTAACCAACTACTTCCTCAGCATGCTGAAAAACATACAAAAAATCAGTTGAGCTAGTTCATCATAATAAGGAAGGACAAAAAAGAGTTGCTGTATTGTAGCTATGTTGTGTGTGCTGGTTTAACAGGTGTGAAATGTGTTCCTGGTATGGACTGAAGTGAATAACCACATGGGATCAGCTGCTGAGTAGCCTTGTGTAGGGTGTAGGGCTCGTGGGATTTCCACATGCCGAGAGGGATGTGGGCTGGGTCATGGGCATTGCTTGGAGAAAATTTGTCAGAGTGAGCTTTCAGAATGAATAGGAGCAAGACCAAATCCAGTGAGACTTTGATTGATGCTTTTGGGCCCACTCATAATCCAGAGGAACGGTAAATTTCATAAATATTCAAAGTAAACAAATACCTCTGTCTTGAAACAAGACAGAATTAATTTGGCATCTGGAAGTGAAAATTTATCCCAACCCTTTCAGCCCTTCATGATCATGGCAGACTTTGATCTCCTAAAATATCTGTCCCTCAGAAGACTTCTTACTAGTAAAAAATATACAGATAACTTGGCTATAATGTATTTATATACCATTTGCAACTCTGGATGCTGATCCTAATAACCATATCATGGTTTATCTGTGACCACTCTTTCCTTCAACCATGGCAGAACAGAGGAGAAAATGTGCTTGGACCTTCAGCTGAGCAATTGGGCTGGCTCCCAGGAGCCTCAAACTGCAGAATGAAAATATACATCTCCTGCCCTCCCACTTTCAGGCAATCCCAGCATCCACAGTGGTGATGGATAGCAGGGTTCAGGTGCCATTCCCTCCGTAACTTTGCTGTAATCTGCTGCTGGAATGAAAACCAGCAAGACTTGAGCTGCCAGGAAGACATGTGACCCCCAGCCCCACTCCGAGATATTTGAAAATGAAGCAGGACAATGTTTATTACCAAAGTCTCAGCTTCACAGTGGAAGCTGTTCAAATTTCCCTGTAAAACACTTTAGTGGACCTTATCTGATAGTATTTCTAGGGGCCCTTTTATAGCAAAGGACTTGCAAATCATGGACATGTAACATTGTTCTTTCTGCAGGCTGGAAAAGAGGTGAGAGAAACCCTGTAAGGAAACAGGACTGTGAGGCAGGTGGAAAGCCTGTAGCCAAAGGGGAGAAACTTTGCCAGACAACCTCTAAAACTTGCGTGGATCAGATATGGCTTGGATTTTAAAGGTTTGCCCAAACAGACCTTAGAGAAATGGAAAGCTAAATGGTGATTTGAATAAAAGGATTGAAACCTGTGGTTCTAGGTTCTAGGTTGATAAATCACAGAATTATATAGTAATTATTAATTGAGTATTGTCACAGTAAGTAGGGAGCTTTAATGGTAAAANCACTGCTAGTTTTTAAGAAAATGTAATTCTACTCTGCATGTTCCTGCTACTCATTTATCTTCAGAAAACTGTAACTGTGGCGGAACGTTTGACTTTTCTTATTTTTATTGCTATTGCTTGTGTTACAGGAGAAGTTCTCGTAACTCGTGAATTGTTATACAGATTCCACCTTAAATGGATTTTATCAGACTGTGCACCGGTAAGCCCATGCTAATATTGGCTCCAATAAAGAACAAATCAGTGCCCAACTCGACTCGTCTTATCGCACAGTCAAAACTGATGGCTGAAGAAGTCATAAAGATCCCATTTAATCTCTCGCCTATCTATCACTGTGAATGTCTTTATCCTCTTTGTGCAGTGGTAATATCTGCTCATTATGAAAGCAAAATAGATCTGGCATGAATAAAAGCGGAATGAAGTGCTCACTTTGATTTTGACA
>VYZR01018344.1:10779-21793 GCA_013400675.1 Oxylabes madagascariensis | reverse complement strand
ATCCCCTGTGTAATGTTTGATATTATTGCCGGTGAACATGGGAGGAATTTTTTCTCTGAGAACAAGACATGATGCCTAGCTGATGAAGGCAGATTTTAGCATTGACTAATCACACTGGCATTTTAGGCAGCATTTCCAGCTCTGGAGCCTAGATATTTGCTTCAGTGATTCAGAATTAATAGGCACTTCTGTACATTTGTCTATTTTGCATTAAAACCAGTAATTACTAACTCTTGTTATTAATGTTTACTTCCAATTTTATTTTGCTTGCAGAATGCTTCAAATTTCTCAAGCCATTTCTATTTATGAAAGTCGAGCTTCCTCATAAACATTGATTAATTTAACCTCAGACATGCAGCAGATGCAGACTGTGCACATCCTCAAGCCATGGCTAGGAAAGCTATGGCTCTTTGAGTGGCAGAATCCGACATGAACAATAAGTGGCACCACCAGGCTTATGGCACCTGCCGTGCTTAGGGTTATAGAGCAGGGTTTGACCCAGGACGAAGATTGGTCCCCACAAGACTCATGTTCTTACTGAGGGGAGCCAATCTCGGGTGAGAGATCCAGGGATGTAACTGCACTCAGGTTATTTGACAAACAAGGAGAAATGGGATACATCATTATGACCTTAACACCTGACCCACTGATTATCAGAGTTCATGAGGCATTTCCTACCCTCGCTGCCTTCTGCAAAGTAATGTTTGAGGAGACATTAGGTTAAAAGTAACCAGTGAACGATTTATAACAGGCACCTGCATTACATTTCTATTATTTGCCTAAAGACTTCTAATAGTTTTCAATTTGAAAAAGAAATGGAGCAAGGGAAAGGAAATTGGGAAGCTGTGTCAGCATAGTGGCAGGGTCCTGGCTAACACCCTGTTGTTGAGGACAGCTAAGAGAGCAGGGAGGGAATTCACTAAATTTCATCTTGACAAATCCTGTCAATCAATTAGTTGCATTATAAAACAAAAATGTACACAAAAATGGCACATTGTCTTTGATCACAGATTCAGTCTAATGATCCAGGGAGGTAAAAATCCTTTCTGGTGCTCTGCTGAAGGCCTGAGACCATTCTGGGTCTAGAGGCAGGAACTCCCCTCACAGCCAGGTGGGGGGAACCTCTAACGCCCGACGTTCATTTTTTGTCTGTCAGTGATAGTGCAGACTTTCACATCATAGCTGAGCTAATTGCTGTAGACTCTTTTTGTAGCCAAAGGAGAAGAATTTTCCCAGGAGTTGATTCATCCAGACTAGTTTAGATATTTGCTTTTTTGATAGTCTACATTACATCTCAATATTGCCAGCTTCTCTTCATGAACTCTGAAGACCTATAGACAGCCAGAAGAAGTAAACCCTTCTACACTGTGGAGAGATGCTCTTAGTATCTAGTAAGATTTCTCTTCCAAGCAGCAAAATACTGATCAAAATTCCCCAAACCATAAGAGGGCAAGCAGAGCAAATCTAGGGCCATTACATTTTTTTCCCTTATGTTTAAACTTCTTCAGATAAATTTTTTCAGCTTTTTTCCCCCACAACAATGAAGGATAATCGTGTCAATGTTCAAGTATATTCAAGGATGGTCATTTTGCCTTGAGCTGAACTATTACACACAGAAAGCAAACAGGGCTATCTTCCCCATGTGACCTCCCAAAACACCAGGCCTGCAGCCACAGAGCTTGCAACAGAAATGATTCAGAAAGATGTTGACAGAAGAGAGAGTAAGCAAGCAAAAATATGAAGGTTTGCTCAGCAGATAAGCTGGATGTGGAAAACTGGCTGACATCTCACGGACTACACTTACGAGCTGGGCTTTTAAGTCAGTTGTGGCCATAAACACAAAATGCCTATAACCAATCTGCTTGGAGACACAGCTCTACCAATAAAACAAGTGAGTTTTGGCTAGTCTAGTCAATGCTTCCACTGATTTTAAGAGTTACTCTTCTAGTGGGATATGATCAGTAGGACTTCCCATAAGAATGAGTTTGTAGCCTTGCATATTTTTGTGTTGGAAAAGGAAAATCGAAATCATGAGGTAATTGCAAGAGGTGTAGACTGGTACCTTCAATCAGCAAACTGAATCACACTGGGTGTGTATCAGAGAACTGCAAAATTCAGTGAGCCTAATTCACACAGAACAGGATGGAGTTTACAATTGCTAATGCCAGAATACAACTGGGATCACACTTTGGTTTCTCAGCAGCTGGCACGACACGTAGAGAAGCACCAGACAGTATGCAAGTGACTATTGCACTGCATGTTTTAGATCCTGCTAGTGGTAGTAAAATATATCTTCTTTTTTAGCGTGACACCGTGAAGACAGCTCACTGCTCGAAATATATTAATTTTAAATTAGAGAAAAATAATCAGAAAAATCAGGTTTGATTAATTAAGAAAACCCACACCTCTTTTATTGGGTGAGAGACAACTTACACAAAATGCAATGCAGTAAAAAGGAAAGCCAGAAATAATGATAGTGCCACATCAGCCCTTCTGAATAATTCATGGGATACAATTTCATGTTATTTTAAATGGTGCTGCTTGTCTCTCTGATAAGCAATAATTTTATGCTCTTTCTTTACCTTTTTTAACGAATCAGTCAAAAGGATTGTCTATTGTTATCTGAAAAAAAGTGTATTTGGAATAATTTTCAAGGCAGCTTAATTGAGCTCTGATCACAGAGGAGGGTTGGTTTTTTTTTTTTAATACACTCTACTCACAGCTGAATAAGTTCAGGTTTCCATTTCAGGTTTATTTAGGGAAGGAAAATTTCTTGATGTTACATAGCACTGACAAGTCCTGCATTATTTTCTCTTATCTTCTTCCCTGCCAGCCCTATCACATTCTTAGAATGGCTTTAATTTTGTAATAAGAGATAGTCAAGACATGAAAGGGCAGTGATGCTGGAAAAGCTGCCTGCAGGGATGTGCTGTGGGCACGGTCCTGCACCCCACTGTCCTGAGGCAGATCCTTGAAGCTGTGCAGAGCCCTGTGGGCACTGCTGCCTGCCACCCCAGGAGTGGGCAATGTCCCACAGAAAATACTGCCCAAGAGGCAAAGAGTTCTTCTCCCCATCTTGTCAGGAAAAGGATACATTTCTCTGGAAATTGAAACCATTGCCCCTGCACGTTAGTGCTTACATGAAGGGTAGGTCTATGGTTAGAAGTGAGGGATGTGTTTACCCAGGTCCATCAGTCTATTTTCCCCACAGCTTGGTGGTGCATCTACAACCCCCTCTATTCTGAGGCTTCAAGACGAGTGAAATCAAGATGAATGTGCAAGGAAGGAGCTGAGGATTGAGGGGCTGGTGTGTGGCATGGTGTACCTTGGTCTTCAGTTTTGATGCAGGATATGCACTCCTGACACAGGGAGCTCTGCTGTCCTCCAGCTCTGCATGGAGAACAAAACCACACTCATGACTAAAAAAAAAAAAAAATAAAAAATGTGTAGCCATAAGAGAAGAACTGTGCACAGCAGGGATGATTAATAGTATGCATATATCAATTCACAGTATGCATTTATCTGCCAGCCATAAAGACTGCTGCAGCTCATTTTTTTCTCTCCATTTTCTATTGTACCTGTGGTAGCGATTGTGGTAATTTCAGTGACAAACAGGAACCTGGGACTTCAGAGAGCACCCTGGCTGTAACCCCTAGCTCACATTGGATGTCCCAAAGAACACCTCTGAGGTGGATGGGAGCAGCTGATGTGAAGTAGCTGACTAAAATATGGGAAGAAAGAAGCATGTTGAGGGCTTAGGAAATGGAATAGCAAAAGTCTGAACAAAAGGCAGACACACAGCTACCAAATAATAGGAACAAAGAAGTGGCTAGCAGTGAGGTTACAGATATTTAGGGGTATAAATGGAACAGCCTTTGAAACACTGGACTTGCACAGGGATTTCCTTTTCTTACATCAAAATGAGGGTTATGTGTAACTGAATATATTGTATTTTTATGGAAAGAGAGGGTGTAGAGGGGGCCTCTCAGAGCCTCATATTTTCTTCCCTTATTAATGTGTTGAGTAATCCTCCCTCTGACTGTGCTGCCTAGGGAAAGCTATTCTTTGCAGAGCTCTTCATCTTCTTCAGTGAAGGACAGGGACAGAGTCACAGTCCTCCCTGCCCTGGTCTCTGACCCCACTGTGTTGGAAGCAAGAGCCAGGGTATTGTCTGAGACTGCCTGTGGCTCTCCTTTCACAGCCAGACATAGAAAGCTTTGCCCAAACCCACAGGAGTGGGGAGGAGTGGGAGAGTGCATTTGTAAATAAGTTCCAAATTCAGTTCCTCTGAAACAAAAATCCCTTTCTGACACAAGCCCATTTTGTACTCTTTGATCACATCATGGGATGCCTGAGAAAGGATTCTTGTGCTAATCCATTTTGCAAGATATTCTTGTGCAGGTCTTTCCATCAAACCTCATTCAAAAGGTGGATTTCCAGTGTGGAAAATAATGGTGAGGAGGGTGCCCAAGTGGATGGGAATCAGAAAACAAAGGCAAGACTGCTGGGGGCTGCAGAGAAGAGTGACCCAGCAGGAGAGAGTACAAAAATTGCATATGCAAACTGTGAACATGGTGTGTGTGTTTCTGAGTATCTGAAAGGCACAACCCTCAAGGAGAGAAGTGGACACTAAATGTAGAGCAGCAGAACTGAGGTCCTGAGATGACATCAAAGAAAATAAAAGTCAGGCCAAATAACTGGTGAAAATTATTAACAATGAGATCCATTAGGCTAGAATGGTCTCCCAAGGTACTGTTGAAAGCCCCATTGTTAATTGATTAATTTAAATCTAGACTGGAAAGAGCACTTGGGAACAACCTTATGCTTGCAGGGAAAAGTACTGGACAACTTAGTGGTCTCTCCCAGTTATAATTTCTATGGACCTTTCTTCCCTCCCCTCAGTGGACCAAAAGGACGAAATCCCATCAGCTTCTGAGGAGTGTGGAAGGAGCCAGTGCTGTGTTTGTGAGCACCAGTTCCCTTTACCTTCCCTTCCTTTACTCAGTGTGGGTTTTGGAAATCCAGAGAGGGAGGAAGGTCAGTCAGCCCAGGCCCCTGCATGCTTCACCCCCATACCATATCCTTGAGGATTTTGGTTTTTTAAATCTAAATTCATAGTGGCAGAATCAAAGTTAGTTGAGAGTTTTTTCCTTTCATGTGAATTTGAATACTGTTTTTCTCCTCAGGACTTGCACATAATTCTTAATTTTAAAGCAGAACTGAACTGCACTTTCCTGCCATGTCCTGACAGCAGATATCTGTGTTTCTCTAATAAATGTTGTGCCACTGCTATCTAAGCATTAAGTAAATTGACAGTTTTAGATGCTAATAAGATTCTAAATTGCAGTGAGAAAGAATGAAATCCCGAACATGAATTTTGGCACTTAAGCGCAAGAAGAACTTAATTTTATGTGGGATTTTTTTTAAATTGTATTTTTTTTTATTCTTTGGTGTACTTGCACGTAAAAAGATCTTCCTATGTGTTTTACTAGGTCGGTAAAGTGAAAGCAATGGTTGCCAAGCCTTTATTCACCAAAGAAATTTCTTTTTTTAGGGTGAGATGCACTCTTGGTATTGACATTGGGACAGCTTCCAGTTTGCCTTATCACAGAGCAGAATGAAAGTCTGACCTTGCCAACTCTTAGCTTGACACACTTAGGAAACAGAAGTGCCTGTTTTTAATTTCCATGTTTTATGCTAATTATTATACCCACCCTCATGCCCAATGCAATTATATGTGAGGCAGAGCCAGGGTCTTGTCTGCATCCAGGTTTTGAGAGGTGTTTCAGTCAGAAAAATACTTTGAACAGCAGGAATGGAAAATGAAATCCAGAGACAGAAAGTGTTCAGGGAGGTAAAAAAGTGTCAGAGAAGAGAAGGAAACCAGAGTGGCCAGTGGGCACAGTGGGGAGCTGAAGCTGCCCAGAAGCCAGCAGTGTGATGTGCTAGAGACACCTACAGCTGCTCCAGCTGGTGGAAAATGAGGGACTCAATTCCCTTCCCATTTGGGTCATTTTCCTGTGGAAGTGCCTGAAACTGCTGATGTGAGAGGGGTGTTTGGTCATCTTCTTTCTGAACCTGTGCCACCAAAGAGCTAAGAGGATGGAATTAGGTTAGACAATAACAGCAATGAGAGGCTGTGTGTGTGCAGGTTGGGGTGCTCGTCTCCAAAAGTGAAGCTCTGGTTCTGTACTTACTCCCAGCTGGTGCATGCATTTCTCCCTGTTTTTTATGCAAAACATATAACCTGGCCTGGAGAGCTGTCCCTGAACCCGTTTTTTTCCTACTCTGTGCAAGGCTGCAGGATTGTGTCCCATCTCATATTTTCTAAGTAATGTGTCTTCAACTGCTTTCTGCTCCCTAGCCCTTTATTTAACAGAAATGATGAATAAACACTCGAAGTTGGTCTTGTAGGGGGAGTACTCACAATGCCTAAACCCACATTTTAATAGAAGTGACGGCTCAGGTGGGGCCAGAGTTTTAACTGCAAAACCTCAAATGTCCTTTGAACTGGAATTTGGAAACCTAAGTCTCTTGAGCTGCAGGAATATGAGATTATGCTTGTTATAGGTGCACATTACAAAACCCAGGAATAAAGTTGCAGCTGTGGAAGAGGGATAGTCTTATGGAGTTCAAAACTATTTAGAGAGAATCTGAAGATTATTGGTTTAGGGTTTATAAGCAGAGGAAAACAGATTTCTGAGAAAGAGTGACATATATGGTTCCTAACTACACATCTATTTACCTATTTTAAAATATTTTGAGAAAAACTGTCATCCATTGGTGAAATGTCAACCTATGACATAGGTAAGGAGTCAATAATGTTTACAATAATGTCACATGACTTTACACCATGTCCTTAAGAGCATCAGGCAGCAGTAGGTGAAGAGACCTTCTGAGATCTTCAAAAGAATGTCAGCAGTTTGGGCACCCAATTTTGATTTCAGAAGTTTCAATTCTCATTGAATCCTACTGGGACCAGGCTTTTCGCATCCATCTAACTATGCAAATGGGATCTGGGAGCCTAAATTACTCCTGTGTCTCTCTTCCTGAAGGAATCTGCTCTGGACATCTGTAAATTGTTCACATTTTCTCCAACTGGTTTGGCTACTCGAGTGCAGCATGGGATGGAGCAGATTGATACTCTGCATTGATGTTCTACTGCTTTGCAACTTTGCTTCTCACACTAAGAACTAGAAGTCAATTGGACAGCAGTATTTCTGATTGTACTTAAACGTCAGGCTTTGTGAATCTTAATGTGACTGTAGAGATCCATGGAGACATATTGTCAACTTTACTTTTTTCTGTTATTCCACTTAGCAATAATTAAGATCCATTCCATGAGATACGGATGATAATTTCCCATCTTTTATCACAGTGTGAAATTTCTATTGAGGGCTCTTTTGTCCAGTTCATCTTTATTTCACACAAAATAACTGAGAAGACCTCGTAATTTGCTTTTAACATCAAAATGATTGTCAGCCTTAAAAAAATCATATATATAGAAGAGAGAAAATTGAAGCGAGAAATCAACTCATAATCTTTTTCTATGAATGTTACACTGCCGTGAAAAGGACTGAACCTTCTTAATGCTTCATTTTTAACAGAAAGCATGACAAAAAGTTCCTATCAGTATTTAAACTGCTAAGCTTTGTCAAACACAAATGGGAATATTGTGTTTAAATAGCAGTTTCATTTTGTCCCTAATGATTATGGGAGGTTTTTTTTTTTTTTTTTTTTTTTTTGCAAAGAGGACCTCAGCAGTAATAGATCATCTCTTTACTGAGTGACAGGAATTCTTTACTGTGCCTAGTGATTTCAGGTAGAGCAAAGGCCAAACTCTGTCTATGGTGCCAAAAAACAGTGTGCACGCCACCAGCCTCCAGACCACAGCACTCAGTGTGAGGCTCACACCTCCACCTTGCTCTGCCCTGCCCTGGGACTTCCTACCTCCCAGCTCTGGGGGACAGGCAGCACTGCCACACTGTCCCCTGTGTGCTGGTAAAGGCGGCTGCCCTGTCTGGTGACCCGTGGTGGGACCACAGGGGCTCCTCCTGTCACCCCACAGTCTGTGACTCTGGGCATTGACCCCAGAGGGATCTGAGAGTGCTCTGGTTTTGCATTTGTTGCCTTGTGTCAGAAAACAGTAGCTTGCTTGCCCTTCATTTTTTCAGGCGTATCAACTGACATAACAGCAACAATATTGAAAACTACTTCTCCCTGAAAAGTTTTCAATAGAAAGATACAGCAGAGCAGTGAGTCAAAATAAGATGTCCAAATTGCACTTGAGAGACAGAAGGATGGGGAGCTGGTGGGTCATCGTTCCCTGACAACAAGAAACATCAAGAAACAGCTGCTGTTGAAATGCAATATTGGTTGATCCTGGCCAAGAGCCAAACACCCACACAGCCTCTCGCACATTCCACTCTCCTGTGGAACTGGGAAGAAACAGAAGGAAGGCAGACTGATATAATGGATTGATATAATGATAGTTCATGGTTGCTTGGCAAGACAGATGCCATAAACCAAATTATCTCCCCCTTCCCCTCTCCTCAGATTTTTACTGCTGAGCACAGTGTCCTATGGCAAGAAATACTCCATCAGCTAAGGACACCTGTCCTGGCTACGTCCCCTCTCAGCCTCTTGCTCACCTCCAGCTTACTTGTTGGGGATAGGGATAGGAGAGAGAGATAAAGTCTTGACACTTTGCAAGAACAGTCCAGCAATAGCCAAAATGTAGATGTTATCAACCATGTTTTAGCCACTAATGCAAAAGATGATGAGGGAAGTTAACTCCTTGCATCACACGATACAGGTTCTGAACTGATGACTTGTGTTTGACATGGTGTTATCCAGAATGTATTTTCCACAGGTGAACTGATGTTCCTAATTTACCATGTGTGAATTCATCATATCTTCAGAGAAATCAGCAGATCTACCGTGGAGAGTCAATGTGCAGTAAAGCATGGGTCCTCATATAAATACTACGCTACAATAACAAATATACTTATTGTTCTACTTGAAGATAGTCTCTGGATTATAGTGTGCTGTATGTGGAAGATTTGAATGCACTTCTCTTACTTATGTCTTACTCATTAAACATTTTTTCTTAGAATGATTAAACAATATTTCATAGAACAATCTTCTCTGAGCATGTTTCAACAAAATTAGAATATGTTAGAGGACTGTCAGATTTCAAATACATTATAACATTATACATTATTTCTATTAAATAATTGACTTAAACTCTTCAATCTTTTGAAACATTTACTTCAAGATCCGTTATGTGAGTTTTTTAGTTATTATTATATTCAATTATTGTATTACATCAGATAAGATCACATCAGCTGGTATCTAGTGTGGTAAATTGCTCCTGCCTAGGCCAATATTTTCAAGATTATCTTGATTTCTACTAATCGAATGTTTTGAAAACTTACTTTCACAAAAAAGCATGGAAATTTTAATTGTCATCGCAATTCAGGGCAAAGCATTTCTAAATGCTTTGGACTGCCTGTTTCACTGACTAGAAATTTATTACTGCAGAACATTTTCGGTCTGTCAGTAACATAATTTTCCACATTTTTTTTTCTTTCTTACACATTGGAATTTGCCCCAGGTGCTACAGCATAAGTCAATTACAGTGGCCAAATGTAACTCTCTTTGGTTTCCCTGGGAAATTGAAATGACAGAAAAAATGTCAGAGTTCAGAAAAAGAAAACCAATCTAGCACACTTCTATTTTGTCTGTAAAGATCATGCATTATCTTAACAGCAGTTATCACAGAGTCCCATTGTGCTTTTTACTGGCTTTGACTGAAAACTGTACAAGCACAGATAAATCTGCTTCAAGTCAGGATGACATTAAATTGAAATGAAGGTAAAAACAAATCAGTTTTTGTCATTTATGGTGCCGAATGCAACAAGATATTCCCAGATTTGTTTTTGTTGATGTCATTAGTAAATAGTTTGCAGAGATCTAAGACAGCTTCTGCCAATTTTTTTTTGTTAAAAACACAGGGAATTTGTACTCATTTGAGTGCTTGATGTGGAAAATCTGCCTGTGCCACCTTTGAAAAACGTGTGTGGAGGTGCTTGCTACTTCTGGGAATGATGGTGAAGAAGAGACCACAAATCTACAACTTTAGTACAGAAAATAATGACACAAATGGCAGATGATTCATCTTGCCTTGGTTGGCTGAGATTCTTGGGCTGGAAAGAACTCAAATCGTCCTGGAGAATATACTAAGATAAGGATGTTTCTAGCTTTGCAACGTCTGTGAATCACCTTATATCTGCAAGTTTCTTTTCTGGGTTCCACAAAACCAGTGAGATATTGACAAATTGGATGGCTGACAGATTGAACAAATTCACAAGAGGGAAATCAGAATTGAAAAAGAGGCCTTGAGGGAAATAGTTTGAGAGTGTAAGTAAAATTATACTTTGTCTTAATGCTGACTAAGATGAAATACGAAACACAAATTTGTAAAATCTCACTAAGGGCATGGGACCCACCTGATGAAACAAACAGCACAAGGACACTTTCAGCCCTTCCCTAAAAAAGAGACATAGAGACATAGAAAGTCCCAACTGCCCAGAAAGGCTAAGAAAGTCTGGAAGTGCCCTTTTCTTCCCCTAGCACTGCATGCACTCAGCAGCCATGACTTTGGGAATTACGGCTCCTTCCAGTAGCCATTCTTCTCATATATTGTGGGTCTTTAATCTGCTTCTTTGGACACGTAGAAATAAGGCTGCAGTGGCTCAATCATGCTTTATAATGCTGGTCAAGACTTGGGCTAAAGAATGTAGGAGTAGTTCCTTGGCAAAGTAGGATGGGATGAAATTCCTACAGGCATTTCTTACAATTCTTACACTGAGCAAGTGTAACCTCCCCTGTGTTCTCTCTCTAAATGTAGTTAAAGCAACAGTTCTTGGCTTCTGTAGCTTAGTTTCTTATAAAAAGTATATTGAAACATTCTTCCTTGTGCTTCTGCTTGGAAAGAGCTCCTCTAAATAAA